>JAAZQE010000424.1:0-25308 GCA_013620735.1 Clavariopsis aquatica | reverse complement strand
GAGCCGGGCGGATATCCAACACCACCTTGCGGTGGTTTAAACTTTTCCTTTCCTCGAGGGGGGAACGGGGTGACGGTGGAGGGTGAAGCGACCACAATATCACAGCTGTCTCGGTGACGCGAAGGCAACGGGGTAGCCGAGAGCGGGATAGCGCGGGCGCGGCGGCCAATCAGCGCCCGGGGCGGCTCTTAGTCAGGCTGAGGACCGTTCAGCAGCGGGCATTGCAGTCGCTGGCAGCCTGGTGTGGAGAGCAAAATATTCAACAGCTGGGGGGGGAGGGGGCACGGCACGGGCTGCCCTGTGCAAGTGTGTAGGACGGAGAGGTGCCTTTTAACGCAGGAAAGAAAAAAAAAAGCTCGCGTACCTCGGCCGCAAATTACAAGGGAGATGATGTCACGGGCCACAGGGCTCCTCCTGTCCGCCGCCGAACCATGGCCGCCGTGCTTCGCCAGCACACAGGAGCACACAGGAGCACACAGGAAAGCCCGGTACATGCAGCAGGCTAGGCGCGGTTGAGGTGGGCCTGGTGGTGAAGGCTGCGAGAGCGGCTGCTGCAGTGGGCCGACATGGTACATTTGTACTGTGATATGCTGGCCGAGTATGCTGGCCGAGGGCTCCAGACCTCTTCTCTGAAAATATACACGCGCCAGAGACCAATCAGTCGCCATGTCGCCTGACCCGCAACACACAGACAGCCCGCATCATCTGCAATAACCAGCACACCACCCCTCCGCTCTGCCTCGTCCACGGTGCATCTGCCGCCGACAACAGGGCCCTGCAGATCCAAGCCAACCCTCGCGACATCCCACCAGCTCACTACTGGAGGGGTCAACAGAGCTTGAATCCCGGAGCGTTCCCGGAGTGCGGCTATCATGGCAGCTGTCAACGTCGTCATAGTCGGGTACGTAGTCCTGTCCCCTCGCGCCTACAATTTGGCCGTGCCATTCCTGCATATTGCATACCCCATATCTCTGATATGCATCTGCTAATAAGCCCGCTCTCTGCAGTGCTGGAGTGGTCGGTCTGACGACAGCCTTGGCGATATCAAAGCACAAGAACCTCCAAATCACCATTGTGGGCAAGCACATGCCCGGCGACTATGACATAGAATACGCAAGCCCGTGGGCTGGTGCGAATGTGTTGCCTGTGGGCAAACCTGGCTCAAGTCTGCAGCAGTTCGAGGAAGCGACATGGCCGGAGCTTGATCGCATCTGTAGAGACATCCCGGAGGCGGGTATTCACTACCAAGAAACCGTCATCTATGGACGAACAAAAGACGCAGGTTCGGCCACGGGGGAGTGGTTCCGCGAGTTGGTTAAAGAAGATGCGTGGTTTAGCAAAGTGCTCCCTGAAGTGAGTCTTGACCACTGTCATCCCTACACACTACACTAGGATCTCCCCATCCTAGGCATAAGGACGAGCATCTTCTACATAATAGCCATGATCATAGCCACGCCCATGCCCATGCCCATACCCATGCCCATTTTCAATTCCCCTTTACCGCCATCTGATTCTGAGAGAAATTTCCTTTCCCTGCTCTCTGCATTGACCGAGTCGTCAATTGTATTCATATCCAACCAACCGCCACACTTGCTGACAGTCACAGTTCCGCATCCTGCCCAAGTCCTCTCTCCCATCCGATTGCGATACCGGAACTACATTCAAGTCAGTCTGCATAAACACTGCCATCTACCTCCCTTATCTTCTCGGCCAATGCATCAAGTCCGGCATGACCGTAAAGCGTGCCATTCTCACCCACATCTCTGATGCCTCTTCTCTCCACCACTCCGGAAAACCCGCCGATATCATCATAAATTGTACCGGCCTTGGCGCCCTCAAGCTAGGCGGTGTCACAGACACCAACGTGTTCCCAGGCCGCGGCCAGATCGTCCTTGTTCGCAACGAGCCAGGGGTTATGTTGACGATCAGTGGAACAGATGACGGTGATGAGGAGGCGATGTATATCATGCAGAGAGCCGTGGGTGGAGGGACGATTTTGGGTGGGTGCATGCAGCACCATAATTGGGAATCGCAGCCGGATCCGAATCTTGCCCAGAGGATCATGCAGCGTTCAATTGACCTCTGCCCGGCACTAGTTCCAAAGACGGGCAAGGTGACGGAGTTGAGTGTGATTCGACATGGGGTTGGGCTGAGGCCGATGAGGACAGGTGGGATTAGGGTAGAGAAGGAGAAGATCGGTGGGACGTGGGTGGTGCATAAGTATGCTCCCCTAATGTCTGATTGAACAAGCTTTGGCTAATATACTATTTTAGCTATGGCCATGCCGGGTACGGATACCAGGCCGGTTACGGGAGTGCATGCGAAGCGGAGAGATTGGTAAAAGAGATCTTGAAAGAAAAGGCAAAATTATGATTATGTAAATATTACCACTACTCACCTTTATCTTCTACAGAACAGCACGAATGCGAGGCCCATGGCCTACTTCCTTCCTTTGCTTTTTTGTTCTCCGTACTGCCCCAATACTCTCTCTCTCTTTCTCTCTCTAAAACTTCCCTTTACCAAGATTTGTTACCATCTCTCTCCCGGTGATCCACGCAGTCCTCCAAAGTGTTGGGATATCAAGCGTGGATGTAAGTCCTGTATCACATATATTGTCAGCCACATCATTCTTATATATGTTGCCAGGCTTGTGGCATCAACATACCATCAGCAAAACCAAAGAACAGCATTGGCGGCATCCAGCCTCTGGCATACTCCAATGCAAAACATGCTTCATCCATCTTATATTGCTTCACTGTACCCCGTCGCAAATGGTGCACAGACCCTTGGGGGTAGATTTCTGGCTCAAAGGTGCCAGGGGTAAACGCTAATTGTGTGCCACGAATGATGTTGAAATAGTCGTCTGCCGTGTGTCGACCTGAGTGGCCTTCGGTTCCAATTGCTGTCCCAAAAACGATTACATACTCAGTGATGCTGGCGTGGATTATATACATAGCACCCATTGCCCCTCCGGCATTGTTGAACATCCACTCCTCCTCGAGATTGATGTGGGCTGGGTGCTTGGCCGCAAGGTCGGCGACAACATACTTCACGAGTGAAGTGGTGTCATTGCCGTGCAACTCAATAGCTTTCAAAGAAAGGCTGTGCAGTTCCGAGGGGTTGAATATGTAAAACTTTTCAAGATGGGAGTCGAGAAAGTAGAATAGTGATGAGATTGCTGCCACGACAATCCCAAAGAATGTCAGAAATCGCATTTCGAGTGAGGAAAATGAGTTTTCTTTTTTTTTCTTAACAGATGCCGAGCACACAAAACAAAAAGAGACTAGAAAAAGGACAGATAATGTTGGGACTGTTGTGATTCGAAGATGTTTATATACCTAATATCAAAAGCGGTTAGAGGCACGTGTGTCGGTAAGACACCATCCGGCATCAGGCCATTTGCATCAGCAACACTCCACCCACCCCTGAAGAACAGTAGTCATCATGTCTCCACCCCCAGAAACACAAGCATCAAACCCTCCGAAAATCGCGATTCCGCGACTGGAAAGCCATAATCCCAAGCATAAAGGCCGCAGCGACGCAGGACGATCCTCTCGGGCGTGCCTGAGCTGCCGATCACTCAAAGTAAAGTGCACTGGAGAGTCGCAATGTCAAAGATGTATCGCTACCGAACAGCCCTGCGTTTATTCGCAAGGTCGCAAGGATCGTCTCAAGATGTACACGTCTTTCCTTGGAACTGAAAAGCGATAACTGATCCCTTGCAGACTCTCAGAGCAGAATAATCACCTGATGACCCTTATGAAGCGTTTGAAAGACCAAGTGGAAGGAGAAAATAAGCAACAGATCCAAGGTTTATTGGATTCAGTACGCTTCTCTTTCCACATTTCGGGGTAATTCAATCGATTTTGCTGATATATTCAAGTACGATGAAGATGTTCTTGCAGCGTCTACATCCAAACCTGAAAAAACTGGCATCGTCACATCAGAATCATCCCATCTCGAAAATTGCTGTACATCTGGTGAGGTAACCAGCACTATATCCAACGAAAAACCGGCTCAGAACCCAAATCCTAGCGGATTACATTCCACTCAGGAGTCTTCTCACTTTCCATGGCTACAAGACCTGCAGTTTGATTTCAGCTCTTCCCAAAAAGAAAATAATATACCGCTGAATGATGGAAAAAGCAACCATGGTACAACTCAATCCAAATCGCGAGGATCATCGAGCCAGTCAGCCCCTAAATCGTTGAAGAGAGGAGCGGATCACTTGCAATCGGACTCGGCACTACTGGAGATGTTCTGGTACCTTCAGACCCGGAGCGAGGACGAAGCACAAAAGTTTCTGGAACACATAAGAAGCAGCGATTCTCACAGTCTCAGCTCATCCTACAAATGGCTCCAAGATCGTCAGAAATTGCCCGCCCAAGGTGGTTCTATATCTAACAGTATGACTGAAAATCAACAAACGACAAAGAAGATCAAACGAATAGAGGCGGGTACCAGAGACCCAGTGAGCGTTAACTTAGAAAGTGCAGAACCGGTTATTAGTGAAAGCTCTGAATTACAATACCATATTTCATCTGTTACGATAGCTACCGTTAAAGGGGCCGTTGAAATGTTTTTCAAAGCTACAGGGCTTCTATTTCACGTAGTGACGCAAAGCCAGGCGGATTCCATGCAGCATGACCTGCTGTCAACATCCCCCCCGGACACATCCTTTGCAACCATCCTCAGAAATATGAAGAGTTTACAGGAGCGAGCTCAGTTAGCAGAGCTCTGTGGAATGGCCGCAGTAGGCCTTCTCTATCTCCGCCTTTTCCAAAAGCAACAACCTCCTCCTCTCGGACTGAGCGACTACTTCTATTCCATCACCAAACAAACGCTAGACGACGCGATTGAAGTAAATCCTTTAAGAGCGATGAAAGTTTGTGCATTGATAGCCATGTACAATTTGATAGTGAAAGGAAGTGTTGCTATTGCTTATGTTGGTTCGTGATTACCTACCTGTGTGCCTGGTACATTGCCATTGACTTAGCGGACAGAATTGGGGCTTGGGATTGCCCAAAATCACGGTATCGAGGATCCAGGCCCACGGAGTACAGAGAGAGAAACGTACATTGACCACAAAAGAACGTGGAGAACACTACTCAATCTTTCTGGGTAAGCTTAGCTCCTCTACAAGTCGAACTCTGCTAACGAATTTTGATGCGTGAAGCTGGCTTGCTGGTTCTGTAGGATACGTTTCTGGTCGAACAAGCCCAGACATACATCTTCTCGAGGACTTGGAAGATGCAGAGGATGAGGATATTATTCAGCGTGAACTAGTCAAAGTCACCATCATCAAAAGTAGAATCATTCAAGCGATGCCAAAACACGGTGCGATGGACGACAGCGTCATCGACAGCTTTCGGAAGGAACTTAATGTCACCACTAAGAATTTACCCCGGTGGATGAATTTGGGAGCCCTCCTCAACTCACAAAAGTCAACACCACTACGGAATATTATCATGTACTTTCACCTTTTTTTCCTTTCCGCAATGCAGCTTCTACATCGACGAGCTATGACAGATTCAAAATACAGCACATCTGTTCCAATGAATTCAAACACCGTAATAGCTGTTAAGGAAGGTTTAGTGGCCGCGAAGCTTGCTGCTAGAATGCTATCCCTCATGCAACAGGAAAACTCTGTAGTCAAGCTATGCTGGCTATGCATGTCAGTATTCCAACCTCATCAACTTCAATCATGAATTAACTAAAATAAACGTAGCTACACTGCATACACTGCTGGCATAATCATCCTCCAATCAGCTGTACAAAAGATACTCAACAACTACCCTGACTCAACTTGGACCGCCGATCTTACTCTTGTTAGTGTATGTGCCGACACGCTCCATTATTGCGCCGAGATAGACACTGTTGCTTCAAAACTGCACCACACGGTATATATCTACCTGGACGTCATCCGAAAGTTAAAACGTTTCGAGTTAGACCCCAATGCCACAGAAATTAACCAGGAAGCGGACAAAGACGAAGATCAGGCAGTAGACTATCTCTTCACAGCCGCGCAAAGTGACAATACTCTCGATAAAGCAGCCCGAGATCTCCAACATCTCCTACAATATCCATTCGGCACTTCCCTTGAGTTAATCCCTGAAGGTGGCCCCGAGGCACCACAATTGGAGGAGACATTAGTGAGTTGGATGGAAGCGGCGGTTGGAGTCCCTCAAGAGTGGAACTGGGAATTGCAGAATTGCGCTAACATAAATAAGGATGGAGATAAAGGCAATGAGGCAACGGCTTGTCACATAAGTGATGTTGTGGCAAAGATTAGTCCTGGACATTTTGTACCTATGGGCGAAGCATCGCCTTGGTCTATGTGGACTGCGCAGAATTACATGTAAAGACGTTTTAATAGCTTTTTTTTTTCTTTCTCTTTTGTTTCCATCTAGATTACATATGTTTTGTATATGGGGAGGAAAAATGCTCGTCGTAACGTAGCTGATATATATGTACACCAAGATTTTAATGTAGTTAAAATATTCTCTACTTTGGGTAATTTAGGCTTCAGTACGGATTAATGTGTTCTCTGAAGAGTGATTGATTGTATATGTAATTGATCGCATAGTAAATGAATGACAAGGGGGCATCCACGACCTAGCATACGCTTTTCCAAGTCCTGTTAAAGATGAATAATACGTAGACGCCGGCCCGGATCATACGAAGCATTATTTGTAGTTTTTGATAACTCGATGCTAGATTCCTGCTGCATCGACTCTACGCAACCACCTTTGCGCCCGCAGCCAGACTCTGCTTAATCTCCTCAACAGCAATTTTCAAGTTCTTGGGCGGCAAATTCCAATCATGCAACTTCAACCCATCTTCTTGCGTCAAGACCCACAGCGTCTCAGCTGCTGATAACCTAACCTACGTTTATTAGAAAATGCAATCTTGCACTTCCCTTTGATCGGGACATGTGAAACTTACCTTGGGAAATGGATGTAGTAACATGGACGTCACTTTCGCAATTGTATCGGCTCGAGTAGTATCGGTGGTCCCAAGGCCGCGGTAGATGTCGAGTGCCAGGTGCAGTTTTTGCATATGTGTAGATTTGAAGTGGGCCTTTTGGGTGAGGGAGAGAATAGTGCGGAAACTGGGTAAAATATTAGTGGGGGGGGATCAAAATAAGGCACTTCAGTAATAGGAAGTATAGAGTGTAAAAACTCGTCACTTACTTGAAGGTCGTCTCAGTTAAACGATGCATGACCTGCATATCGAAGAGGAACGCAAGAACATCCATCAGGGGTATTAGAACCCTGTCGCAATCTAGATTCGCCTTGAATAGGTCTACAAGGCAGGTTACCAAATCCAACAAGCTTAAATTTTTCCCTGCATTTGGAGAGCCTGAGGTTGGCAGAAGGTCGATGGCGTCGAGAAGCGCTGCTCTCGAATTTTGAACCACGGATTCTGAGCCCATGCCTGCAGAGCTGATGAAGCCAAGGATAATAGCTTCTTTGACTGCATACGGTGTTCCTGGTTCGAGAATCTCGAGGGCGTTGGAGAAGTACGCATATGAAGAAATACCGTCCGGTACACCACTGATGACTTCTTGAAAGTGTTCGTTCTCACCTTTCTCGAGTACCTCTGCAGAACGCGTCCGGACTTTGTCTAGTTTCTCCAGTGAGAGTCGGAGCACATCTGCATGCAACTTCTCATCTGAACTCGAACCTTTGATCAAACCTGTGCTCCATGCTGTTCCAGTCGTTGTTAAAGCCTCAAGACGAACCAACGAGCCAACATCACCACGTTCTGTCACAGTGTAGTCGTTGAGCGCAATGTGCAACACGGTTGCAATTGAGTCTTTGACATCTTGATCAAGTGAGGTAGTAAATTTGGGGCTTTGGCTAGTCTTGAGAAGGACTTCGAGAGCATGAAGAGCTTTCGTTCTGGCATGGATTGCGACGGCAGCTGTGCAGCGAAAGGTTAGAATTTTGATAATTCGAGATTTCTCGTCAGTAGGCGAATTATTTAAGAGCGAATAGATTGCTCCAAGTGCAATGGCGTGCCCCGAACAACGAAGCCCATTATACGAAGCTTCGTTTTCAAGCTTGGCTAGCCATTCAGATATCAAGTTATCCTTTCCATCAGGAGAGACCGTGGCGAGAAGTTTGATGACACCTCTGGCAGTGCTTGGGATTGCTTCCGAAACAGGATCTTCATGTCGCCCAAGACATAGGTTCAAGAGGCGAACGACTTCCCCAGTTGGAATATGTGGCATGTTGGAGTTGGTCGAAAATTTGCCTCTCATATTCGCCAAAGCCCCGATAAGATTGCAAATGGCCGATGCAGTGTATTCTGGTCGTAGAGTGGGAGAGATGAAGGACTTATCCTCAAGCTTCAGACAATCATCGAAAAGATCCCAAAGATGAGTGAGATTGATTTGTTCTGATACAATCTCTGCATTGCTCTCGGGTGAGTCTTTTTGGTTGTTCAATATTGTTGATTGGTTGACAAGCGCAGAGAGTGCCATGACGAGCCCATGTCGTTCTTCAACTTCTCTCGGCTTCAGAGACTTTAGCTGAGCGCACAACTGGTCTGCCATAGAACGAATAACTTTCGCAGGCTTTTTGCTAGAAAGCAGACCTACTGACGATGCAGCAAAAAGACGAGATGGTCCGTCCATAGAACCAGTGCCTCTCCATCCCAGGAGGTTTTCAAATAATGCCTCCCAGTACATCTGGCGCAGCTCGCCAGCTTTGATCGCAACTTCACACATGGCTCTTTCGCGAAGGCCAACGGCATGGAAGTCGACGATTTGGACAAGGGGGATTCCCTCCTCGACGGTGTTTGGATTCCGCCCGACGAGTTCTTGCAAAGCAGCTGATGATCCTCGTCGAATATTTCCAGCTGGGTCCAGACATGCGACAACCAGAAGCTCAATGGCGAGTACTTGCGGAACTGACAGGGATGTATGATGCTGGGAGGCTCGGATGGAAGATGTCTCCACAGCGAGTAACGCTTCCGTGGGGTAGCGGCGTGATAGAGCCCAGATTCCAAAACAAGCGGCGTCACGGACGTTGGTGCCAATTGATCCTCCTGTGGTCGAGCGCTGTTCAAACGCAAGAGCTAATAGCAAAGCATTCAAAATTTCAGGCAATTGAGTAGTCGACAGTGCTCTTCGATAAAGGAGATGCGATAGGGTCAAAGTGAGGCCATGCCATCGTAGTGGATTGACTCCACTCAGGTTCTGCTTTGATCCTTGCCAGTATACATTCTCATTCAATGAACCTAGAATGGCTTCTACCACGTCGCCAGCCATCTCTGGATCGAGCTTCATTGTGATGATACTGAGCGCCTTACTCGCTGAGTATCGCACTGGCGAATCTCCATCAGAAACGGACTCGAGCAGGAATTCAATGACTTCTTCCAGAGCGGTAGTAATATCAAGTCCATTGGGAGCTGCTCCAGCTTGAAGACAGTGGACAATGATGTTACGAAAGCTTTTAATGACCAACTTCCTCGCAACAGCAGATGATTTGACGAATACCAAATTCTCTTGATTGACAATGTTCTGACATGATTGATATATGGCTGGGAGAAATGGACCAATTTCCACGTTAGTCGCCGAGGTAACCAGTCCAGACAGGAACGAAAGTACACCGAGGCATTGATGTATATCAGCCGAACTTTCAGAAATGTTGGAGAAGAAAGATAAAGACCACTTGACGAGATTGTCTAAGAGGCCAAGTTGTTGCATATCTGGGCGGACACAAAGCCGGACAAGGAGGTTCGCAGCTGCACTACGTTCTTTTGATGCGGATTGGAGTCCACCGACACATATCTTAAGAACGCGGAGTGTTATTCCAGGGATATTAGGGGGAAGATCGATACCAAGTGCTGCAGACGTGTCTTGAGAGGACTGGAGAGCAGAAATTGAAGCCAAGGGGAATGGAGCAAGCATCAGATGTGACAACCACAGTAGAAGGACATATCGTTCGGTCCAGGGTTGAATGCCTGGTGGTAAGGGCTCGTCAATTTTGGCCTCAAAGTTGACGCCCTTTTCGAACTCATTTAGGATTGGTTCGAGGTATTTTGGTTCGTTGTTGAGAAAGCCTTTGATAACTTTTTCACCTCGTACTTTGCAGAATAGGTTGAGGATCTGACAGACAGCATGAGACAGAGGAACAAACCCCTTTTTCGGCTTCGCTCGTGAGTTGGTTTGAAGAGAGTCTAGATATGCAGTCACTAATGGAGGAATGAAAGTTTTAAGATGGGTGTCCAAGAGCTGCGGGTCTTCTTGAAAGGGGTCTATCTAATTCTTCAGTCAGAAAAATTATATGAATAGACTAAGGGGACATACCAAGCCAAATGCTTTCCACATATCCAGGACTCGTATGTTTCGAGGAGTCTCTCCTGCTGAGGTTCCATCTTTGTGCTTCCGAAACGTTCTGAGGAGTAGTGTCTCGAGACTGGAGAGGGCCGAAGCAGAAGCCCGCTGAAGTTTGATATCATCATCTTCTACCGCATCCATTTTAGAGTATGGATGGGGGAAATTGTCGGGAACAATTTATGCTCAACCTTTCAGGGGACCAATTGCTCTAGTCCCTTAAATGACGGTTGAATTTTCTAGCAGATCAAATGCCCAAGTTTAGTCTTTATGAAGTCCTATCGTATCAGGCAGAAACATTTGGTATCAACTGGAAGGGCAACTTGTTGTTGCCTGATACTAATTTGTCAATCGCTTTGATAGGGCAATGCACTGGCCGAACCAGATCAAAGGAAAGATTTGAAACCTTCGGTAAGCGAACCTTTGGTATTATTAACTCTATGTGATGATCTTAGAAGGTGTGGTTGTCGTTCGAAAATTGTGGGGTCAGAGTGAAGATACACATATCTTGGCAAACGCGACGCGTGAAGCGGGGCGCACCTGACAGCGCGCAGATCAACTCTGAACTTCGCATCCCTAGCAACACCACACAAAAGTTTCCGATTCTGCACCCCCTATAATGGCAGACACCTACAAGGAGTATATTGCTGCTAGAGTTCTCAATGACAGTCGACCGGTATACTATTACACCCCTGACAATTAAGCTACAGAAACTCACTCTTCCAAGGTCACCTACCGACTCCTCAGTCGAGCTCTCAAAGTGAATGTCAACGTCGCAAAGCAGTTAGTATAATATGTATATTCCCCATCGATGATCTAACTTGTATTAGGATGCTTTACGAGTTTCACACCTCCCAAAACGCAAAGAAACCGAAGACTGTGCATGCGACCTATCTCCTCACAGGCAGGAAACCGAACACCGAACACACCAATGGCATAAATGGGATGAACGGAGAGGATACTCTCATGCCGAGCTCCCCCCCATACATGAGCTCAATCCCCAGCTCCATGCCCGAGACGGAGGAACCATCGGAGCCGCCCAAAATCAAGACATCGATTATTCTAGTCAGAGAAGAAGAGCTGGAGAGTATGTCTTCAATCACCACCACCTTTTTTTTTAATATAAACTGACACGGTATGATTTAGAGACGAAAATGGAGTTCCTGGAGATTACATCTATACACATCTACAGTCTGGAAGCTGGGCCAATTGAGGTTTGACTTTGTATATTATTGGAGTAATGTCCAATGTACTAACATGGTCAGAATCTCAACATACTTTCAACTTGCAATCACGAAATTGCAACTGAGCACATGAATCATGACCCTTTAGAACAATGGAAAACACACGGCTCAATCCACAATCCCTATATCAAGGTAAGGACATCCCCTCACACATTGAAAAACGAGAAGCTAATTGACGACAGCGACGAGACGCGAAGTTTGCACCCCACGTTCCATCCGCTGCGTCCAAGGCAGCTGCGAAACCCGCCGCCAAGCCCAACGTTACTTCACAACCAAAAGGAAAGGATACCTCGGGCCTGGCGCGTAGAGGAAGTGTTTCTGAAGATAATGTATCAGGGAGATCAACACCACAGCCTAATTTGCCAGCTTCAAATACGCTGAAGAAATCGGAATCGAAGCCTGCCCTCAAGAGAGGCGCATCAGACATATTCAAGTCGTTTGCCAAGGCAAAGCCGAAAACGAAGGAAGCGGAAAAGTCAAAAGAATCAACCCCAGCGCCCCCTGGAGATGGTATGTCTCACCCTTAAAGTGTACGCCAATACTGACATTAACAGATCAAATGCAAGGCATGTCCGAGGATGAGGGAGATCAAGACGACATTCCCGATATGAAGATCGACGAAGAAAAGATAGCTGCAGCACGCAAAGCCCGCGAGGACCGTGAGGAGGCCCTGCGGAAGATGATGGAGGACGATGGTAAGTCTAGGCCGTCGCCTCGAAAATCAAACGCTTCTCTGACGATGCTTAGACGATGATATGCCCGACGCTCCACTGATAGAAGACAACGATTCTCAAGACGCACCTCTTGACAAGGTGGCCCCTAGTAAGCAAGCTGAAAGTGAACCCATGGTCATTGTCGAAGGCGGGCGGAGACGCGGCCGACGACGAGTGATGAAGAAGAAAACGACCAAGAATGAAGATGGGTATATGGGTATGTGTCATTGTCCGCCTTCCTTGAGTGCCATCTAACATTGAGAAGTGACCAAGGAAGAAGCTGTCTGGGAATCTTTCTCAGAGGCAGAGCCAGAGCCCAAGAAGCCCAAGCCAGTGCCGACCAAGTCCGCCAATACAGCAAAAGGCAAGAAAACTGGCAAGTCAGGTCAAGGTAGTATTGCCAGCTTCTTCAAGAAGGCATGATCCTTGCGTGAAGCGTTGGTAACGAAGACGTTTTGGGCTCACCGTTTGATTGCCTAGTCTCTTGATCCGACTTGGGTGTAGTTACTGGACACGGTTTCCGAGCCGAGTGGAAGGAAACTTGGACTATTGTTGCATGACTCGGCCATCTCACTCTCATCTCGGATAGGGTTTGAGGTGGACAAGTCCATCTTGCTGGGTCAAGGCAGTGCTTGTTGCATGCGTCATAGGTTCTCCGTTGCATATTCAAATCATCATGATACAAAGATCCCAACTTGCTCAGACGATTGAATGATTGGTACCAGCAAGCAAAATATGGACCACTTATAACTGTACACATATGCTCATCGTTCCAATTCTGTGTTCGAGCCTGGTCATCTGTCCTACATCCATCTTCAACGGCCGAAAGCGGCAACGAGACAGATCACAAGGCATGGTTGAAAGCATCTTCCTAGCTTTATGCCAGCATGGGCCGCAGAAGCCTCAACCGTCTGTCGCCAATCAGCCTCACCGCCTCTCCCGCAGCATGGTCCTGCGACACACAAAAACCTTCTCACAGCTGCCCACTCAACCCCGCCACTGCCTGCTCCGTATCCCTCCCCCCTCCCAAAATCCCGACTATGTAATCGCGTCGTGGCGCTTAAGCAAGCCAAGTCCAAGCAAAGCGGTCTGTCGCATAGAGCGCATGCAAGCTTGCTTCACAACCCGCCCCAAATGCTCAAGATTTGGTGGTGCCGACACCCGGGAAATACATAACACACTTGTCTTCTCTCCCGTGATACAGGTCGGCGACGTGAACAACCATCATCTACCAGGCCCTCATCCTAGAAAACCTGTTGCTCAACCCAAAAATATGCCATGTCCATGTCCTTGTCTGGTTTCTCGTTTCCCGATACTCACAAACCATTTGCTAGAATGGGACGCCGAGGTTTGTTTAAAAGGTGCAAGGGCATCCGAAACGAGTACGAACGAAGGGGATCAGGTACACGGGCAGATGGAAGGTGATTGGAGCGAAAATTTTGCGGAATGCCGGAGGGATGCAAAGTCGCCGTATTCGTGATGGTTCCGCGAATGTGGTTTTTGCGAGTGTGTTGGTTGTGCTTGCTTGACTGTCAAGGTTGTGATGCTCAGCTTCATTTCGTGTGTGCTGCTGACTCTCGGTTGGGTTGCTGTGCTGTAGTGTTGCGGTTTCAGCACGTCGCTCTCATCAATTTCGTTCGTTCCCAGCATCGAAGCTTCTCAAACACCTTCTGCGAGATTAAGCGGTTGACAGCTCCTGCGTCGAAGCTTTTTTGAAAATCTGATACTGATCGTGCATGCTCACACTACTCACACTAGTTGCCGTTATCATCGTCAGATTGATTGCAAGCGCTAAGATTAGCAACAGGTGGTCTGGAAGCAATAATCAAGATGAGTGGGAAGATGGTGAAACAACCATCGTGGGGTAGAGAAGGGTTCATGATTCATCAGGCCTTGCGTAATTCAAAAGGTAGCGTGCTTGAAATGAGCAGACGGTGTACGCAACACCGCGGAGGACATCTCCGTGCCTATCATCCAGGGTGCAATAGCTAGGATGGAGGGATGGAGTGGGGATTACTCCACAAGTGACGATATCAACCACTTTCAAAGGTCAATAACAAGGCGTACGAAGGAAGGAAGTTCCAATTTGCAGCCGCGTAGCACCCACCCTTGAAGGGAGGCAGCACATACCCCGTGAGGCGGCGAAGTTTTGTCCGGGCAACGTTCCTTGGACAACCTGCACATACGGAGGACACGTCGAGCTCCGACCGATGCTCGCATCACCATGCTGAAGACTTTAGCCTTAGCATGCTGCCCCGTCACCAAAACCCTCCGCATCCGTGGGACGACAGCGTTGATTCGCTCGTTTAGATTGCGCAGCGAAGTTGTTACTCAAAGAGGAAGCCGCTGGTGCATTCAAGAAGGGTGCAAAAATAGAGGCCGGCAATTGCTAGCTCTTACGCTGACATGCGAGTGAGAGCGCAAAGATGTCCTGAGATGGGGAAGCAAGGGAGGGGGCAACGCAATTCACTCTCGGCTGGCTCGCTAAGGCCCGCCACGGGCGATCGAAGCAAAAGGGACGGTCCGTTTGGCTTGACCAATCGCTGCGATGGCGCTAGCCGGTTCGGTTGTTGTGAAATTGTTGTTGCGGCGTTGTTCTGCTGGGCCGTCAGACGATGATGCGTGCGGCGCTGCGGCGGGCTGCTAGGCGTTGGTGGCATGGCCAAGTCGGGGTGTATGTGCATGTCCTGCTCAGGGTATGTTGGACAGAGCATCACAACGGGCCAGACCTCGACCTTCCCTCGACTGAGCATCTGCCGGTAGCCAGAGGACGAAGACAGCAACAAGGAGAAAAAGAAAAAGAGGCAGAAGAATCGGGAAAGCGTGATTCGATGGCGGCAGAATCCGATCACCCGCAAGCACATGTCGGCACACCTCCGGAGGTGATCGGCGCATTGGCGAGAAGCTTGGAAAGCTGGCAGGGTCGCGCAAAAAAGCGCGAGGCGGGTGTCAAGGTCGCCGACCTGAGCCACATGGTGGGAACCTGTTGTCATGTGAGGTTTAAGAAAGTCGAGGATTGGGCGTCCACGCATAGTGGGGTAGGTAGGTTCAAGAGCCCTGTTTCACAGCTGTATTGTCTGCAGCGGACAGTATGAGGAGGAATGGCCATGATGCCAAGCTGCAAGCTGCAACACTGCTGACCGCCTGTCGTCGCGCTGTGACTAGCGGACCCCAGAATCTGTTCAATATTCATTTCCAACTGCAGCGTCGTATCGGTAAAGTGCGAAGCAGTGTTGTGACACTTTGCAAAGTATACATGCGGCACATGCAAAAGCAAGAGGATGCAAGATGCAGCTCAGGAAGTTGGCTCCACGCGACAGCCGTTGCACTGCGGCACAGAAAAAACCGAGGTGGAGTATATCAAAACGTTTATATGATTTATAGTGTGTGGCTTGCAGCAAACAAGTGCCTTGTATATAGCCCTATCAGCGGCCATTCAGCCTTAATGATTGATGTTGTTGATCAGCCCGAACGTACCGCGAATTACAACACTATTTGGAACGCCAGGACTATGGCCACAACTCTTCCGTTCTCCACACGCCATTTCCTTGGGTGCTCTCATCGAAAGTGTATTTGTATCGACGTCCCTTTTCTGGGTCGCTAAGGTCTGTCTGCTCAACAGAGTCAGGCACAATGATGACGAGCCGGAAGTTGCTTCGTGCAACTGCATCGTCAAGAGTGTCTGCTTTGGTGCCTAGCTTGAGATTCTTGTCATCATAGGGTTGATCCACAGGCTTCCCTGGTGGTGGTGCTCGAAAAGAGCCTTGAGCACGCGTATCAGCGCGGGCGTACATGCATGCATGCCTTGATGGGGGTTACCTACCTTTGATACTTGGCGACTGATTTCCAAAGGTTCCTGTCAATTCCCTCGACCAGCTCCACTCCTTCTGTCGCTCCTCGTCCATGATCCTCATTCTCTTGCCCACCTCACTCTTGACTGTTCGCACTCCGCTGCTCTCTTCCTTGCCCTCCATGTCATCTGAGACAATATATGCACGCCCCTTGATCCTCCACTGAGTGCTCGTTTCTTCAACCCACCAGACTGCCTCTACCGGTCCACCACCCCCACTCCCCTGGGTTTGCTCGTTACTCTCTGCGCGGCCAGCACTGCTTCCAAAGATCTGGCCAACCTTTTCCATCCGCACATCGGTCGTGAATGTAGGGCAGTCACTTTCGTATACTTTTGGGTTCTTTTCCGCGGCATTGTGCTTGTTCTCGGGAAGCTCGGTCCAGAATCCGCGGAAGATACAGTACCGAGCACGAGGCACGTAGGGTGTAGGAGACCCAGGGGCCGCGGCGGCAACAGTGCTAAGCACGAACTGCGGCGTTGGCATTTTGGATATGTGCTGATTGAACAGCGCCTTCCATGGTGCCTGGGGGAGCACGGTTGCGGATGTCGCGGTTGTCGACATTGTGTGCAGGAGGCGCGTGAGGCGGCCAGAAACGGTAGTGGAAGCTATGGTTGCTGAATTGAAGGCTGTATGGGTGAGTTTAGGGATTGTGTCAGTTGAGCGGAAATGGGGTCGACTGGTTGTGAAGCGGTCAATGTGAAAATAATGATGTCGTCAGTCATCGACACACAGCCTGTGGATGTCAACCAGAAATAAAAAGGTTGGACGCAATTGCTTCACGCACGCACGCCCCGCTAGCACGCAAATGAGGTGAGGGCAATTCCGATCTGGGGTTGGGTCCTCTCTCAGATTTCGCAGGGAGAGGGCATCCAGGTGTGAGGGCGCGTGTGTGTGTGTGCACTTGAACGTGAGTTTGTGCTCGATGGCTTGGCAAACCAAGCGCCACCATCGCTGCTCGATGCTCGATGCTCGACTCTCGCAAAACAGTCGCACACAGTCGCCAACCGTCGCCCACGAGCCGCAATCTTATGCGAAAAGAAAGGCCTCTCAAATCACCGAGACAAACAAGGACCTCTAACGCGTCTCGACCGCGTGATACCTCAGCTTGGTGGTGGGAAGCGGCGACTCCTGCATATAAGAAGCAGTGATAAGATCCCTTTTGGACGCAGGCGATGTCTTTTTCTCCCATCAGGGTATGACGACAAGGACAGGGCTGGGGAAGCTATCTCCTCCACCGAATGAACCCGGCTGTTTCTGCTGGCCGTGTCAATGCCAGCATTCCTTCGAGGCTGCATTTGTGGTTTGATTTTTATAGATGCTGAACCGATCGTGGCCCTTGCTCGCCATGTTTCGTCACTTGCCATTCACCCATCGCAGCTCGCCCATAGGCGACATGCAAGACGCGCATGCAGTTCCTGGTGGCCTGCTGGAAACGCGAAAAGGGGCTGCTGGTCATGGAGCAAAGCACCGTGAAGAGGCCGTGCTCGCGACGGGGAAGGTCAGCTGATTTGGCCCTGGGCGGTCTCGTGTGGGCCGGGCCAGACCCCAAGCGTTGGAGGTTGGCTGCTGGGTGGCCGTCAACATTTGGATGAGCCCGGCCTGTGGCCTGTGGCCTATGAGGGTGCGGGGGGGAGGGAGTGGGAGGAGTGGGAGAGCGAAGTGGGACAGCAGTGTCCACGGCAAACCTGCGACACCTGCAACGCGCAGCAGCGCACAGAAATCGAGATGCAGATCAGGTTGGCACTCGGACAGGCATCCCCGTCGCTGATGGGGAGCGGGCGTGCGGGCATGCGGGTGTGCGTCGGCGCGGACGATTGGCCTGGCCTCCCGCGCGGCGAACAGTTGCGGCATTGGGCATCCGCGGCCCCGTCGCTGGCTGGGCGAGGGCTGAACATTGGCCAGCGCGCTGCGTCCGGGCGACGGCATGGCCGCTGTCAATTGAAACTCTAACAAGCGGGCGAACGAGGGCTGGCACGGCGCATGTTTCCAGCTAGCGGGCGTTGCGAGAAGGGGAGGCAAGGCCAAATGCAAATGCAGCCCTTTGAGCCGCACACGCTCAGGTTGTGAGTCGCCTTGGCACAGGGCCTTTGCAGCGGCCAGCACGCAGCGCGCGCCCAGGCAAAGCGAATGCGACGCATGGGCAATATCGCACATGCGCAGCTGCTTGGGGACCAAATGGTCGCAGTAAAGTGGCCGCGGGGCGCCAAGAGGGCCAAATCAGCCAGTGCCAGACGCAAGCCAACGGCGGCCTGCCCTGGCCTGCCCGCCCTGGCCCTGGCAAACACGCCCTCCACACACGACCCCATTCCTCCGACCGACGTTCCCTGCACCTGCTGCACCCCCGTTCCCTCCCGCCTGCATCCGTCCACGATGCGTGGTGTGCTTGTGCTCTCATAATCCCGCATGTCGGCGCCGGACAAGCTACTGAAAGCCGGCCTGTTGATCCCATCTCGCCAGTCTCCCACCCCTGCCAACCGCCTCTCTTAAGGTAGTCGCATCGCGCCCCCGGCCGCCCTCGCTCCTCCACTCTGCTGTCCCTCTGTACACAACACCCGTCCGCGCCCTCCCCTCCGACTGAACAACTCAGTGGCCTCCTGTCGTCGTGTCGGCGCCGACTCCACACCGCCCTCGCATCGCCCAACGGCCCGCTCCCGACCCCGGCTCTCGACGCCCACACCTCGGCCGCTCGCGACCCTCCACATCCCACAACAATGTCCGACATCGAGAAGGCTTTTACCTTTCTCCACGACAGCATCCCGGCATGGTGCAGCAATGTGGACGAGATAGAAGAGAAGGTCGCAGTCTTGCAGAGCGAGGTGACCAAGGTCCCCATCTCCAAGTCCATGCCAGTGAAACGGAGAACGGGTTCTGTAGAGTCGATACGAGACCTGGAAGCCCCAAGCGCCTCCACCGCCGCGCAACAAAGCCTCCTCACCAACAGGAAACGAAAGACGCCTTCGATGCTGTCGCATGCATCTGGACCGTCCAAGTACCGATCAAGAACCATGGTTATCGTTCAGTACGATGGCCAGGTTCAGAAATCATTCGAGGCCCTTGTTCGAAGCATTGGCACGGGCCGGAACATGCTTCGAAAGGGCAAGATGGCCGCCAGAATGGAAGCATTGGCCGGGCTCGCCGGCCCCGAAGACGACGACGATGATGACTCGGACGATGATGCTTTGATGTCCAAGATTGGATACCGGCATCGTGGTGGAATCTCGCCAATGCGGACTCGAGGGCCAATGAGATTAACACGCGGCGAAAGCAAAAGCCCCAGCTCAGGTACTCCTGTCGAACTTTTCGACTCCACCGACAAGGCATTGGAACATGCGCAAGGACTCTGTGAGCGGGCAGCACATCAGGCTCTCCGCGATGGTCACTGTCGGAAGGAACTGAATGGCGTTCGCAAGCACTTCGTGGACGTGCTAGAAGCAGCAAAGAAGGAGGTTGAGAAGTTCAAGGCACGAAAGGAGTTAGCAGCACCAGAAGAGGAACAAGTCCATGTCGAATTGGATCCACCATCAATATCCACTCCCGCCAAAACCCTTCTTCCTACTATACGCCCCACACCTGCAACTGCCCACACCACATTAGAGGCAGTGGACATAGAGGTGGATGATGAAGAGGAGGACGACATTGACTTTGTCATGCCCCCGATTCGATTAACCTCCCGGGTCTAAGCCCAGTATATTCCCGTATTTTGTTTGCGTTCAAGCGAATTGTCATTTGCCACTATCCCAGCGGCGGCAGCGGCGTTTTTTTTTTGGGGGTTTTTTTTGGGTTTGTTCAGAGGCATCTCCTGGAAGGAAAGGAAGTTTGTTGGATGATTTCACGCAGGATACGAAACAGAACCTTGCATTACCCATTCTTGGCGCAGCTTTCTCCGCATTTGAATACTACCAAAATCTCTCGCATACCCATTTCGTGGGCCATATCTGGCATTTGGAAGGCATGGGTTTTTTTGGCTTCTCTGTCAAAACCCGGCTCCCGGCCTACATTCGCCATCTGTCTTAGTCTCACTCACTCACACTCACTATCTATCTACTATGGATTGTAATTACTTTCATTTGTTCACCATATCAATCAATTTCATGCAGTCACTGAGGTGATGCTTTTACAACTACTCTCCCTGTGCATTTTCGACAGCTTTGCTTGCGCTAATGAGTCGATATTCAATGGCCATGTCTGCCAAGCGGCACTTGAACATGTGATGGATGCGATCAGCGCAGGCATTTTTCAAGTAGGTCGCATCCGGGAAAATGGTGGAGCCCTCGGCACAGGCTGTGGCTACAGTATCTATGGAAAGCACGGCCGTCACCATCGCGATCCAAGATGCGATTCAGCTCTTGGCTTTTAGACTTCTCAGCACCCTAGAACTTGTGGGAGATAGGCGGAAAACAGGCGACAAGTGTCCGAGAATCATTCCCAAATAAAGGCCCCCCTTGAGAGAAGAAGAAAAAAAAACCTCCATGACACACAGGCGTCCACTGTAAAAGGGGAAGTTGCCGGTCCAAGTAAAGTAATTCTAATATCCAGGGACAATCATCCAGGTTACAAATTGCTAGACCATTCCGATTCTCGGGATACCTCCAAAGCTGGCTGGAGACCATAAATCGACGACTACGATGGAGTGTTGTGCACTTGCTTTGTCGAGTCACGTGATGCACGTTTCTCGCCTGGCCCTATTGATTCTTGGCTACCAAGCAAAACCTTTGCGAATGTGGGGGAGGCTAAAGGTGTCCAGGTAGGGATCCCCAAGGATGGGCTAAACGTTATCAGGGTTTCCTGATAAGACCTTTACGCTGTGTGTGTGTGTGTGTGTGAGAGAGAGAGAGAAGAGGTGGTAGTTCCCGTGTGCTAGGCAGGGGAGGGCCATTCAGAGGTAGCGTGATTGACATTAAAAGGTCGATAAGTGGGTGAAGAATGGTGATGCATGATTGGATGCTGATTCATGATGTCGGGCTGAAGGGGATGGGCTTTTCCATGCTGATGTATGGGCGTTGGGGATCTTTTATATGGCTTCCTGTGCTGAAAATCACGTTTGCATTAGAGCAACCATGATTGGCTGCAGACGTGGAAGAGGCTCCCAGCCCGGGTAGAGAAAAGCAATACTTAGCGTTTCGGTGACCGCAATTGTGCTGCAATGGCAGTGCACCGGACGTCACAGCAGTTGGCGTCTCGTCTTGTCTCGTCTCGTTTCGTCTGGTGAGGCAATGTTAGGCGAGGGCGAGGCCAGCTCCCTAGACTGGCGTGGAGGTGGTTCGTTCTGTCAACATCACAAATACCATCCCTGTTAGTTTTTCCTGTCGCTCCCTCACACATGAACAAGTCGCACGATGAAGAAGGTTGCAACCAAGGCTGCAACGGATACCGCTAGTAGCCCTAGACTATCACATCCTCTTCCCCTCCTCCCCTCCCCTCCGCCCCCAAAAAAAGGCAGGCTGAAAAGTGATGGAACGATGCTGCAAATAGACAAAGGTGTTTGCCAAGGTTGAAGCTAGACGCGACCAGCACTGCAGCGCCCAGCGACACTTGCCGTCGGCTTTTGACTCGAGATGTCGCAGGCACAGCTGAATGGCCATGCAACGAGGCCGGAAACGGACGAGATCTTCGCTAATTTTGAGCTTGATCGAACTACCACCGAACATGATGCTCAGTCGCTCCGCTGTGGCCGCACCAGCCCACAGCCAGCAGAGCATCTCCGTTGCATTCTCCGCTCCGTGCTTCTCCTAGACGACTGCCTAGAAGCAGCATCGCCCAGCCGACCACTACCCCGCGCGTGCGCGACTCGATAGCTGGCCTTGTCGATATCGCCAACTGGACGCTCCGTGCCTCGGCGCGAGCAGTGGAATGTCACCCCCAATGGCCCAACGGACTGGCGTGTTGTTTGCTGGAGGTGGTGCTCGCCTACCATGGGCATCCAGCGCGGAAGCGGAGGCAATCGCTGGCCTCAGCGGAGCACGTCAGCGACATGGCGACATGTGCGGTCTGCCACGCGCAGCCAATCCAGCGCGCAACAATGTCATTCGCCGCGAGCCACCAACCACGTGTGTATGGGACGATGCAAATCCGCTTTTGCAAAAACCTTCAGACGGTGGGCGTTCCCGCGCGCGGGCATGACGATCGGGGCGTGCACTACGGTTGTGTGTGCAGGCACATGGTTGTGCACGCAGACAGTGCAAAAGTCGCTGCTCCCGCGCGTTCAAAAATGCCTGCACGCGGCGGCCCCGGGCCAGGTTCTCCGAGTCGTCTTTACTGTGCCCCAATTAGCCCTGGGAGATGGCCTGGGTGGTGCCGGCCGTATAGTTTCTGCTCTGTCTTGGGTTATTTTCTAATTGACCCGGATGAAGTAGCATGCGGGGTGGAGCCGGGCGCAGAAACACAGACACAGCGTTTCGCCAATGCCAGGCACGCGTCCCAGTAGCCATCAATTTGTTTTGAGTTCCGAGTGATTGAGGCACCCAATCTGGACACTGGACCGCTCTCTGCTTTCCTTCCTTTTCGCCCTCTAGTCGAGGGAGCCAGCTCGGCCACAGGGCCATACGTGTGCGTGAACGGCACCCAGCATCGAGGCGGCGTGGGCGAATGGGGGCAGAGCGCAGACACGCCAGGTCCGGCCGGCTTCGTGGCGTGGCCGTGCCTTGATGAAGACATCTCGAGTGCGCGCTCGACAGCGACCTACGGCGTGCACGGCGTGCTCGTCTCTACGGGCCCGCTGCTTCTTTCCACTCCTGGCTCCCGGGGTTCTCCACTATGGGCAGGACCTAGAACGGGTGCTAGCTCCCCACCACCCGACCCGGTGCAAGTTATTCACTCAATTTCACTGCATCCTTCGAGGCCTCGTCCATATAAATAAAATCCCACCGGCTGCCTCACTCCCCTCCTGCACACCCGCAACCACCGCTCACCCCTCCACACACCCAAGCACGGCTTCTGGCACCCTCTATCCCAATCCCCCAAAACATCCTCGGACAGAAAGAGTTATCAGAATGGTCAAGTTCACCGCCATCGCCGCCCTGGGGCTCATGGGTCTCGCTGGCCAAGCCACTGCTGCCACCGTCAAGATCATGCCGTTTGGCGCTTCCATCGTCGGCGCTCCGGTACGTTGTCTACAGTCTATCCCTGCCCTACCCTGCCCTGCCCTGTTCCACCTCTTCATGTTCACGCAAACACATACCAACACCTCGCAGGGATGCTGGCGTGCTCTTCTCTGGAAGAAGCTCCAGGCCAATGGCACCACCAACACCGACTTCGTAGGCTCCAACAAAGCCCCCGACTGCGGCTTTCCCTACGATGGCGATAACGAAGGCCACGCTGGAGCCCTAGCTATGGAAATGGCCACTCAGAACCTACTCGTTGGCTACCTTTCCGCCGCGAAGCCCGATGTTGTTATGATGCATCTCGGAACCAACGACGTCATCCAGAAGAAGCCCATAGCCGACATCATCAACGCCTACTCGAAGCTCGTGGACCAAATGAGGCAGTCAAATCCTTCGATGCGCATCTTGGTAAGCTGTCCTCTTTTATGTATTGGTGTGTGTGTGTGTGTGTAGTGAAGATTGCCTTTGGTCAACCGTATCATGTGACTCTCATCTTCTGGGGGACTAGACCACAGAACTTGGAGAGGAACGTGCCTAATGATTCTCAAAAACTAACAGCAGTTGCAGATATCTCAGCTCATCCCCATCGACCCATCCAAGTTCGGAAATGCCAATGCGGGTATCACTGAACTGAATAAGGCCATTGTAGCATGGGGCCCCACCAAGTCCACGAAAATCTCACCCGTTACCATCGTAGACAACAACAGCGGGTTCAACACTACGACCGACACAACTGACGGCGAGCACCCCAACGAGAAAGGAAATCAAAAGTTGGCGGACAAATTCTTCACGCCGCTATTCGGTGCTATCAAGAGTGTACGTTGATGTTTCGAATTGGTCTCTTTATTTCATGATTTACTTTCTGCGCTCCACTCGCTTAATGTTTTAATGTCTTAATGTCTGAACGCAAGATAAGATCTCATATTTATTCTTTCTTTTCCTTTAGGTTTCCGGATCTCCCTGTCCTCCTGAGATGCCGGACTGTGCCCAGGGTTTCATCGAATCGCGCAGTGGATTGGCGGTTCGAGGTTCCCAGGATGCGCTGCGAAAGCAGCGAGGTGGTCCATGATTGGACGAATTACCGAGATAATGCTACATGAAAATCAGGGTGGGGGTGACGACACTGCGGTAGATAGAAATCCGCGTGGGGGTGTGAATCCTGAGTCTAGAGATTAGTACGGCGGTTGGAACGGCGAAATGATACCATTCACTTCTTTAGACGCAACCTTGGAAGGCTCATGGCTTTTGAACCACCTTGGTAATGAGCGATCAGTACATAGACACGAGAACATGAATATCAAGACATTACTTACACCCTTTCCCACCCTTGCCTTGTCTTTGGTTTTACTGTTCCGTTTTGTAGTGTCTGTGGCTCGAGTTAGAACCCTATTCTGCTAATCCCACCCCGGGCTTATCATTACTGGAATTATCGTCGACATGCTGCTCCTTGATAGCACCCTCGTTGACGACATCTTCTTTCTTGACGCGCGGTCGACGGACTTTTGGTTTGGGAGCACTGGCCTCTGCTTCCAGACGCTACATGGATGGTTAAAGTTGCTTGTGACGACGGAATATAAAATGTGTACTTCAGCCCGCTTCTTGGAAAACTCCATTCCAACTCCGTTCTGATCGACGGACTCGTCGTACGCCCCGCGACCCATGGCGATTTATAGCGCACCGATAAAGGTTTCGGGAAGGGCCTTGTACTTTTTAGAGAGGAAAAAGAGCACAAGCACACGTGCGGGGAGCTGGGACCAGATCTGGATCTGGATCTGGATCTAAGCTTTGTGCTTGTGCTTGCGCTTGAGAACCAAGAAGCTATAGTGTGAAAAAGTCTGTCGCTTGTGTCTGGGTGGGTTTGATTGAGAGTAAAAGCCAATTAAAAGATTTTTAAAAAGTAAATGAAACAGGACGTGGTGATGAGCATGGTCAAACGAGAGGTGAAGGTGAAATGGTGAAGTTTGAGGAGAATCTTCTGGGGCAATTGGTATTGATATCCTATAGACCCCGCAGATTCCATTCGGGGGGAGGGGTGAACACACACTCACGTAACAG
>JAAZQE010000423.1:0-25332 GCA_013620735.1 Clavariopsis aquatica | reverse complement strand
CCCGCCCACCAGCTCCTACGTTGACTTCTCTGCCTGCTCCGTCCCACCAGGTCTACGCATAAAGCCCCTTCAACTGCACTCACGGCTGCATCTCAACACTACCATATACACCCGCTTCTAAACCTTTTGACATTTGCCTAACCGCCACTATGTCCGGAGGTACGTCTCCACCGCGCCGTCAACCAACCAAGATGCAGCTTGACTAACGCGGCGTTGTAGACTACGAGAACATTGCAAGTGAGTGCCCTTGGTACCCTTGGCTGCGATCCCTTGAGAATGCTACCCTATCCAAAGCTCCTCGCTTATTAGGGAGACACCCCGAACCTATCGCTGATTGTCACTATTAGAACAATTCGTCGAGTTTTACTACAACACCTTCGATGCCGGTCGAGCTAATCTCGCCGCGCTCTATGTATGTCAAAAAGATGCCATATACTCAAAACTGAATACGTTTGATTGACGTAAATTATTTAGCGCGATGATTCAATGCTCACGTTTGAGGCACAGCCCGTTGGTGGTGTGGCCGCCATTATCGAAAAGCTCCAGGTGGGAGTGGCATTACTGAATTCGGCTTGTTTCAAAAACTGACATCTGCAGAATCTTCCTTTTCAACAGGTGAAACACCGTACCGCTACGGTTGACGCCCAACCAGCCCATGCCAGCGACGGAAGCATTATGGTATTGGTCACCGGCGCATTGCAGGTATGACAGATAATAACAAAATTCGGCACGGATTTTAACCATATAATAGGTGGACGGACAAGAGAATCCCATGAGCTTCACTCAGGCCTTCCAGCTCAAGCCAACCGAGGGCACATATTACGTCTTCAACGACGTCTTCCGACTTGTGTACCCCGCCTCGTAAGGCACATAAAACCCACGACTACACGCATTATTGGCGCCTGTTTTCCGATTGCAGTGGACATGGTGCAAGTTGCATGATGGCCACTAGGGCACGACGAAAAATATCTGGGCTCTGAATGGTGTGGTTGTGTATTGGACTCTCACGGCTCGCCCATTAAGACCAGTGATATCTGAATTATTTTGTGCCTTTGCGCACCGGTAGATTGGTCGAATATATCCACGTTTTCATTCCAAAACAAGTCCAAGAGAGCCTTCACCCCTCACCTTCATTCGGATTACCGAGCCTGCTCCGAATCCAATCCTCTCATCGTCTCACGTGACACCCCGCACCGAGCCTGGGGAAGATCTCTTACCCGGCTTTCCGCATCTCACTTGCCGAAGCTCCATGCCTTTAGCTTTACATCAGCACCATGGATTTCTTGTGCGGAAACGCTCTTGTGTTTTCTACTTCCTTCACCTCCTCTCAAAAGCTGTGGTCTCCCTTTTTTCTTTACCCCTCTTTCCCCTTACGAACTCCCCAATTGGCGTGATACATCTTGAATTTCCTTGGAGATCCTCACGATGACTGGCTTCATTCAGAAAGGCGTTAAAAACATACTCCAGAAAAATCCTCAAGATATAGTCTTTCTTTCCGCGCTCCGAACACCCATAACTCGTGCAAAGAAGGGTGGGCTGCGAGATGCATATGACCATGAGATGCTCGCCGCTGTATTTCCCCTCTACCGCCACTCTTCTTCTGCTCTGAACTCTAAACGTGCATAGGTCCTCAAAGCAACCGTGGCCAAGTTCCCGAATCTTGACCCTGCGAAGATAGACGATGTATGCGTTGGCACTGTGCTCGCAGAGCTAGGAGGCTCGAAAGCAGGTCGCATGGCTGCAAACCACATCGGCATTCCCACCACCACCTCCTTCTCCACCATGAACCGAGCCTGTGCTTCCGGTCTTTCCGCAATTACATCGATAGCGAATTCAATAGCAGTTGGGCAGATCAATGTTGGTATTGCAGGTGGCATGGAAAGCATGACGCGGAATTATGGGTCAAGGGCAATTCCAACACAACTTTGGGCAGAATTGAAAGATAGCCCAGTCAAAGAAGCCCGGGATTGCATTATGAATATGGGCATCACATCTGAGAATGTCGCGGAACGATACGGAATTTCTCGGGCCGACCAGGATGCATTTGCTGCACAGTCGCAACAGCGCGCTGCGAAAGCCCAAGCTACTGGGCTTTTCGATGCGGAAATTGTACCTGTGAATACGAAATGGGTCGCAGATCCAGATAAACCTGAAGAGTTTGAAGATATTACGGTAAAAAAAGATGACGGCATCAGAGCAAACACCACAGTGGAGAAGCTGTCCTCCATGAAACCGGCTTTCAAGCCAGATGGCTCTAGTACAGCAGGAAACAGCAGTCAAGTATCCGATGGCGCAGCCGCGGCCCTCATGATGCGCCGCTCCACCGCTGCCGAACTTGGCCTCACATCTCAAATCATTGGCAAATGGGCTGGCACACAAGTTGCTGGTTGTTCACCAGACGAAATGGGCATCGGGCCTGCCGTCGCTATCCCCAAGCTGCTAGACTACGCAGGTATCTCGACTGGTGAAATTGATGTTTGGGAGATAAATGAGGCGTTTGCGAGCCAGGCGCTTTACTGTGTAAGGGCGTTGGGACTAGAGAATGCTGTTGTAAATCCGAATGGTGGGGCTATTGCATTGGGACATCCGCTAGGTGCAACGAGTGGACGGATGTTGGCGACGTTGTTGAGTGAGATGGAGAGACAGGATGTTAAGTTGGGTGTTCTAAGTAAGTGTATAGGCACTGGGATGGGGATGGCAAGTTTGATTGTTAGGGAGTAGAGTGTTCACACCGGGAAAGTGTACATATAGCCTAAGAATTTGGAGAGTGAGGATATATGTTTTGCATCACACTTAATTGCTATTTTGGAAGCAACTGATGTTCATGCCATATATGCTTTTGTTGTATCTACTTGTTGGGTGCGATGGATATGGAGATGCAATATAGCAGTTGATTTCGCAATTCAGCGTCTATTACCTACCAAACAAACAGATTATTCTCTTTCGGGTGGAGAAATACAATAATTAAGTTCACAATAGACTTTTTAAGTCAACAAGTTTACAATACTACAAGATACTTGATTGAATGGTACTCGTGAAAGTGTGGAGCTGTGGCACATTTATATGCGAGATATTGCATTTTGTGATTGTGTCCATCGAAACTTTTACAAACACTATAGATCCTCAAATAATGCCTACTGTATTTTCATTTTGAAAGGGAAGTCGACGAAAATTTTGATTCATGTAGTTGTGTCGAACAAACCTAACAGATCTGACTGGACTGGAAGGAGAGAAGTTCACGCTAGCGCTTACTCCTGATTTATGCTCTTCTTCTTCTTCTTCTTCTTTTTCTTCTTGGATCGTTCCGCAAGTATCTCGTCTAGATAGCTGCCTTTTGTTGACTTCTGTTTTCGGGATGTTGCAACCTCTGCATCACTATCGTCCTTTTCTCGGTTGCCTTTCCGTACAGTCGCTGGCTCACTGTCAAGCATGGGATCTTCTGAATTGCCATCCGTACTCGCTAGTCGATGGGGGAGACCTATCTCAGGTAAATCCTCTTGTGCTTCTAAAACATCCGGATCTGTTGTGACTGGGTTTGGTTTTCTCGTTCGTTGCTTCTTAGATTTGAATACCGATGTCCTTCCACCATCCTCGTCCTCACTCTCTACTGGCTTCGGAGTCTTTTGGGGTTTGTCGAATCGTATTGGTGTTGCATTTTTCTGGCCATTCTGTTGCTTAGACGCTATGTGCGCTTTAGCCTTTTTGCTCCCGATTAACTTCTGAAGCAACTTGTCATCAGAAGTCAGCCCTCGTTGCGTGAAGATGTTGCTGTCTTTGTTGTTCCGTGGTATCTTCCCACCAAGTCCAATTCTGTAATTATACGTCAGAGAATGGAGATGTGAGGGAAGAAAATAACCCGCACTGTTCAGGCCCTACAGCTTCATCCTCCAAATCTTCACGCTCCTGCTCTCGCTCTAATTTTTCTTTTGTGGGCTCTTTCTTTGGACCCAACATAGAAGCCAATGTCCTCTGGTGTCTCCCTAATGCGACATTGAGCCTGTTGAATAGCACGTCACCATCACTATTCCTTTTCGCCATTGATACTGTTTGCGCGACTATGTCGCGAAAAAAAAATCAAGTTGCTTTCGGCAGTGGTGGATATTAAACGTTGCCAACTTTGGCGCGACGTTAAATCTTCAGAATTTGCTTGGCATCTCCATCTCCGCAACTTCACAGATAGCGAGCTGTACCAAAACCGCCTCGCTCCATCCTACCCGCACCCTCCTCTACTTCTCCTCTCCTTGTCTGAATCTCAGACATGTACAAGCTTGCCTGCAGCAGACCGCTGGTCAGCGCCCTTCGTGCGGCCGCCGTACGTACCCCACGACGTCCTCGGCTTTCATTGTCTCTGATGCCAATGTGCATATATTGAGCGCCTATTCTAATTATCTGTAGGGGACGCCCTTGAAGCGGTCGGTCATCCAGCAGAGCAGAACTCTTGCTATACACGAATACAGGTCTGCCGCCCTGCTGAAAGAGGTACGATAACCGGAGAGAATGTGCATTGTTTGGAGGGGTGGGCTAATGAGGGATTTAGTACGGTATTGGTATACCCGCTGGCGATGTAGCTACAAACGCAGTCGAAGCGGAGAAGGTGGCAAAGGGAATCAGTACGCTCCCAATTGACAGAAAAGAGGATACCGGGCTAACGGGAACAGCGGGCGACGACATGGTGATCAAGGCACAGGTACTTGCTGGAGGGCGAGGAAAAGGAACATTTGACAATGGCTTCAAAGGCGGTGTCAGAGTTGTCTATTCGTACGTTCAGAAATTCTTTTGGTCGTAATATTTGTCAAGAGACTAACACAAGTATATAGGGCTCGGGAAGCATCCATTCTCGCAGACCAGATGATCGGTCACAAGCTCATTACCAAGCAAACTGGAGCCGCTGGCCGGCTCTGCAATGCTGTCTACATCGTGGAGCGCAAGTTTGCGCGCCGAGAATTCTACCTCGCCATCCTCATGGACCGCGCCTCGCAAGGCCCTGTCATTGTCGCTTCCTCGCAGGGTGGCATGGATATTGAAACTGTAGCCAAGGAGCATCCCGAGGCGATTATTACCACGCACATTGACATTCACAAGGGCGTCACAGATGAGATTGCGCGCAATATTGCGACTGAGCTCGGATTCTCAGAGCAGTGCATTGAAGATGCCAAGGATACCATTCAGAAGTTGTACAAGGTCTTCAACGAGCGCGATGCAACACAAATTGAAATCAACCCGCTGTCAGAGACAACTGACCACCAGGTTCTTGCTATGGATGCCAAGCTGAACTTCGACGACAACGCCGAATTTCGTCAGAAAGAGGTCTTTGATTGGCGGGACGTTACTCAGGAGGATGCCGATGAGGTAAAGGCCGGCGAATCAGGCCTTAATTTCATCAAGTTGGATGGTGACATCGGATGTCTCGTCAACGGCGCCGGTCTGGCTATGGCCACCATGGACATTATTAAGCTTAATGGCGGAGCCCCAGCCAACTTCTTGGATGTCGGTGGTGGTGCCACACCCGAGGCCATTAAGCAGGCTTTTGAGCTCATCACTAGCGATCCCAAGGTCACTGCCATCTTCGTTAACATCTTCGGCGGAATCGTCAGATGTGACGCCATTGCCAAGGGTTTGATCTCAGTAGTCGAGACAATGAACCTGCGAATTCCTATCATTGCAAGATTGCAGGGCACAAACATGGAAATGGCACATAAACTAGTAAGACTTCACCTCTCCATTCGATTCGCATCAGCATTTGAAACTAGTAAACCAACCAACTGACCCCTCTAGATTAACGAATCCGGCCTCAAGATCTTCTCCATCGACGACCTACAAGCCGCGGCCGAGAAATCTGTCCAGTTCTCCAAGGTCGTGAAGATGGCTCGTGACATTGATGTAGGCGTCGAGTTCACACTCGGCATTTAAGCTCCCTATCCTGGATTTCCCGAACAAAACCAAGGGCGTATGTCGGCCTAGTTGATATATGTTTCGGACCTATAGATTGTGACGGCTGGTCAGACGTATCATGTACTATTTGAATTTCTTGTCCGTCTCATGCTGTCGACTTGAGAAGCTCTGCAATGCTCTACGTGCGTGCGCTGTGTATTTAGAAGCGTGAAGAGCAAAATAAAATTAACTGTGAGAACTTCTGTCATTACAAGCCTTGGTCACGGCATGAACATATGTCTTATACACGATCTTTCGTGTCTTGGTTTCTCACTCCCTGTGGATGAGAGGGATATCGATGGTGGGTCGCACTTGGAGATGTGACCATCAAGTTCTGGATTCGGCTTTGATCAGAACTATCACCTTTTCGTTAATTCTCATCGCTGCTGGCCTCAAATTCTTCATCGATGCGTTTCAGTTCGCTTTCTAGTAAGCGTTGTTGCTCACGATCCACTAAAAGCCATGCGTGTTGGGCTCGGAATTGAACTATCTTCTCTTGGGTGTCATAGGGTGCAGCTTGCCTCTGGCAATTTTGATCTTGCGGTTGTCCTAGTCAAAGTTTTTTAGCCATTATCTCTTAAGTATAGTTTTGTCTTTCCCAGAGGTAGGATTACCCTCATTATTGTCTAAACACAATGTACAGAAAAAATCGACGTCTGTAACACTGTCCTGCAAAAGCCTACTGACAACTTCAGTTGCCGAAGGCCTATCAGCGGGCTCCAATCGAAGCATCTGGAATAAGAGCACCAATATTATTAATTCCAATAATCTCGCATCTTTTGCAAGATGCGAGAAGTTAGCGCGGCTGATTTCTTGAGACTTATTGCTCATCTTCTCATGAAATGCACCCTCAAGAAAAGACTCGGGGAGAATATCAGGGTATACAGCAGACAATATTTCAACGTACACGCAACCGAGAGAGAAGATGTCGGATTTGGAGTTCCTGTTTCCGAAATCGGCCACCTCGGGAGCACAATAACGTTTGGTGAAGGACTGAGGGGCTCCTACCGTTGTACTCTGTCCGTGCTGGTTGAAGTCAAATGAGATTCCGAAATCCGTGTACATGACAGAGCCTTTGTGGATGAGAATGTTTTGTGGCTTGATATCTTTGTGTCGTACTCTTTGTTGATGCATAAATGCCAAACCTGAAGCCAGGCAGCCAAAGGCTGTATGAAGAATCTCGGTGTTTTTTATATGTCGAGGATCGGACTCGCCTGCATCTTGGTATGCCTGTAGAAAGGCTGATAGATCGCCACCATCCGCTACAGGATTGAGTATTAGGGCCAGCTCTCGCCTAGCAGTATACGTTGCAAAGACCTGAATGATGTGGTGATGCGACGCGAGACGGCGCAGCACTGTGAGCTCGTTCTGGAAATTACGTTTAGCTGCTACAATGTTCCGTGCCGTGACATTCTTGAATATCTTTCGAGCGTATTCTGCACCCGTAGTGATGTCGCGAACTTTCTCGACGGCGGCAGTTCCTCCAAATCCTAGATTTCCAATGAGCTCATAGGGTAAAAGCTTTTTCTCCTCCTCGTTAAGCTCCAAGTGGTCGCCTTCGTTAATAATAAGTAGTGGGCTAGATGTGATAGCGGCTTTTCCCATCTGTTCGCCAAGCTGCGCTGCTTCAATTCTTGATAGCAGTGTGTTGGATGGTATATTTCTGTTTGGTACTGCTACTTTGAGTTCTGTGGTGTGATTTTTGCAGGCCAAACTCCTGGTGCAAAGGTTACCATTCGGGAGTACAACTCCACACTGGCTTTCAAGGTCTACTATGATATCCTCTGGGGATTTCGAATTAAGGTGTTTTTGGGATGATTGAAATTGTGCCATGTCGGGGAGCTTGGAGAGATGTTCAACCCCCTGAGACACGCTAGGAAAATTGAGATGCAGTCCTTGTTCTGGTGGCCGGTCTGGCGAAAATATCAGTTTCTTTTCGTTGGACCTCGCAAAATTCCTTTTCACGTCGTCGCTCCATACAGCCTGGCGTAATTCTGCAACGTCATAAGGTACTGAAACAGGAGGCACTTGCGACTCAAACTCGCTGGCCTCTAGTTCTCGCTGTTGAGAAGGGCTCATTTTGGCTTTGGATGTAGCTCTAAGTTGTTTGATTGTAAACTGCATACGTTAGCTGACATCTGAACGCCATTTGCCGAGTTCTATAAAAACTTACTGTGGACATGTCTCTATCCGCATGATCTATATAGTATCCTTCCTGGCCGTTATAATTTAGTGGTCTGAGCGTTGCCCTTGTGCCAGCCAAATTATTGAGTTCTTCACCAAGAACGTCACTAGATATGCTATATGCAGGAAGCCAATAGCCTTTGTCTTTCCAAGTGCTTGATCGCCATCCACTCAACCCGGTTGTCTCATCGACGACAATCTCACCGTATTTAGATGAGTGGACGATAGTTGTGAATTTATTGGTCTCGTCGCTATTTGAGGCACCAGCTTCTGCATTACCTTCTCTTTTCAATTTGGCATCTTGTTCGTTACGAACATCTCTTTCTTTATTTACATCATCTCCACTCGTTCCATCGTTCAGCAAAATGTGTTGACCAATATGACTGTCTTGTATGACCGGTACTGGGTGCTGTTGCCAGCCGTCTGGATGCTGGTTCACTGACATCGTATCGAAAAGATTGGAGAATTTAAGCATCCGAGGTGTATCTGAAAAGTGTTAAAATACAATGTTCTAGCGCATTTGATAGATTCGAGACTTACCAGTCGTTGTATAGTAGTAAAAGCAGAGATATTATGCAGTTCAAACTCTGTTGTCTTTTCACCTGGTCTGTTGGTCGTGGTATCCGTCTCTGAAGCCCTGGAGTATAGCCTGCGACATTGATGAGGCCAACAAGCTCGGATGTTGTGTTGTGATCTCCACTGCATATGAACAGCGCTTACCTGTCCAGATCATTGGACGAAAAGCGCCGCAATCCTGCTGCAAACGTTTCGCAATTGAGAAAATCGAACGACATTTTCTATTGTTTCGTAGCCACCCATTTTGTATGCTAACTGCTGTAGAAACATTATAAGATACTCTATTTTTTAGGTTTGAGGTAGAATGGAACCCCATGATACCTCTTCGGCATGCACTTCGGTATCGTTTTCGGGGTCTTCATTCAAAGGTCATGCTTGTGTGACATCTATGTAACAAGCATACATTAGCAATAGAAACCCGTGGTTTGTAAAGGTTGCCTCAGCCTAGGAATGGCGAGAACACCTTCCAACGAAGTGGTCAATGATAGAAGAGTAATGGAAGCAGTGACGTTGAAATTGAGCCCTAGGGAGTAATCTTCTAGTGCTGTGGCGTAGCTATATTAGGCAAGGTAGCCTACTTAGCGTTCATCATACCTGCTCAACACCCTACAACATATGGACATTGAAATGCTTACTTTAAGTATATTCTTTTGTTTCTTCCTTACTCACTGCAACGCGTCTTCCCTCCTCACCACGTCGGTAAGAATCGCAGGAAAGTTCTACAGAGAAGGGGGTTATCATGCGATCTCAACCTCTACATTAAAACCCACTGAACTTTGATCCTTACATCCTACTACGATCCCTCCTCCTACTTAAACTTCTTCCTAAACTCCAAACCCTCGTCAACCTATCCTCGCCATCCCCTCTTTCCCTCTCCCTCCGCTTCTGCTCATCAACACTAGGCTGCGTCCACCCGCCCTCGGTCCGATCCTCTTGTTTTTGGGGCCAAAGAATCTGTCTAATAACCACAGCTCTAATCATCATACCGAACACGGCGAACCAGCCTAAAACCAACAGCGCCGTCATCGCACACCCTATGATTCTAATCGGGCGATTTCCGTCAAGCGCTTTGGCGATGGCGAAGGTGGCGGTTGTGAGTGCCGTGTTGGGAAAGACGAATGAGTACCATGTCATGGCAAAGTCCATTTTCCCTCTTGCGGCGCAGGACCAGTGTGCCCCGACAGACACGAAGAAGAACCATAATGCAAGACCCCATAGCCATAACCCAATCCAATTTGCACAAATCATGCTGACTTTCCCGGAAAATTCGCCCATGCCCTCTCCCATGAAATCCTTGGGCACAACCTTGGGCAACTCCTGGCCCATATTTATAATTCCCGCAATCGTAAAACCACTAGGTCCAACCGATATGAACATTCCCGGGCGAAGGGACTCCTTGGGTAGCTTTTGCGTCATGAGTCGATATAAGAAGGCGGAGTATATCATCAGTGACACCATGAAACCAATTCCTTGGATGACGTATCCGGTAAGAATGATACCAAGGGCTTTCGTTGGGGACGAGATTTTGGGCGCGAGGACGCCGGCGTGTGGGCCAATTATTAGAAGCGGGTATGCAGGGAAGATCCACACGGGCGTCATTTGACTTATTGTGAATGTCTGTGTCGACCACCTGACCATATTATCAATGCAATGCTCTCGTGGAAGAGACCAAAGTGTTGGGTTGAATGGATGGGTGGTAGGAAAAGACTAGAAAAAGGCAAAACTCACATGATCAAATAAATGCCAATCGAAAACCCAACAGCAAGCCCACAATCCAGCCAGAACATAATGGCCATGGTCTGTTCGAGCCAAAAACCCGTGCTATCTACCCCATACTGTGTGACATTGATCAAAATGGTACCGAAGCTAATCACTGCAGCGGGGATGAACAACGACTCGGTCGGATGCAGGAAACTAGCCTTGAAAGTCCGCGGGTAGAAGTAGAAACGCAGACTGATCATGGCGACATTAAATGCAAAGAGAACCATGTTAAGAATGAAAAATATGCAGCCTAGAGCATAGAGGCCATTGAAACGGAAGGGCACTGGTTTGAGGTCAATATAGCGTATAGTTATGGGGAGGAGGAAGGGGAGGGGAGGTATACTCGAATTCAAAACATTAGCAATTCCTCCCGTTGCCATGGTCATAGTAAACCAGGTCCAAGTAAAATGCCTACATTTGATTAGCTAAGATCCACAGAGATGAAAAGAAAAGACAGTAAATACCTGATCCTCTCCCTAAAACTCAGATTCTCCTTCAAAACCTCGCCTCCTTCAGCCGCAACTCCATTATCCCCGTCAGTCCCATCCGCACTCTCCTTTCCTCTACTTCTACTCCCACTCCTGCAGCTTACACACCTCCCATTTCCATCTGCCAGATCAACAGTCTTCTCTAAATGTAACTGCAACCCTACACCTTCAAAAGGATCGCCCTTCTCAAGACTAGGCGAGATCATTGGCGGGTGATTGCGCCATTGTAACCGCTCTGCTGCGCTGGAGTCGGAGTCTGTTGATATTCCGCTGTCCCCTTTTTCGCAGCTTTGCCGGGAGCGCGATTTGTTCATGGTTGCAAGTATGAGAGGGAGGAACTAGAGGAGAAAATCCAGGATATATCGCATATTCAATTGACTGGTCTGAAGAAGCCAAATCCAACGAGATATATACGCTGGATGCAAAGTCGTAGCAAAAATCTCTCTATGACGTAGGAGTGTCTGTCTCCAACTATGTGGCCACGAAGCCCGAGTCGAAGGGGCGTGATGGATGAGAATGCGAAAAGAGAGCAAGGAGGCAGGGCATGGCACACGACCCCGATAAGGAGTGCAGGGAAACTGGGGAGAAAGCCTTGATGGTCAGTAGCTGTGGCTGCATTAGAGTGCTTCTGGGAAATGGGAAACACGGATGGCCATCTGTACGCTATCTCGGCACCTAGCCGGCATACATTAGCGCACTAGGCTCGGAGCTTCGGAATCAGCTTATACTTGGGTCACGGCATGTAAGTCTGTGGTGGGCAGCCGACAGTTGGTATGCGCAATTGTGCATGCATTATTATTGCCTTTGGTCCCGTGGAGGACTGTACTAAGTGAGCCCCAGAACATGCCAGGCGGTGTACTACCCATGAGGCCGAGAATTTCCCAAGTCTTGAACCCAAGCACCGCCAAATGCCGCTGAAACCGCATTCCATATCCCATCTCGCATCGTACATATAATGAATGAGCCCCGAAATAACGCCATTTCGAGAAATACACACTTCAAACGCCCCAGAGGAAGGGGCCAAACTTGAGCAGCACGGCATTCACCCCCCTGGATACCATACGCACAGCCACGTAGCAAAGCAGCGGAACTGGCAGTCCGTTGCCCTGCTAACGTGGAAGAAAAGAGGGAAATCCTTCCTCGGTAAAGTTACCAGAAACTACACCAGCCAATGTAGTGCTGGCACAGATTCTCGAGATTCGTCGCTTCCTTGATCAGTCTGTCCACCTGGGCGAAGACATTCAGCTCTTCAGTTGCTTTGAAGTCTCGACCCGTCAACTTCTCTTTGACACGCGCCAGGACCTGCAAAGCACGTGCATTCTGGACTTCTTTTGCCTCGATATCGTTGGCAGGAGCGAGGCTTGACCGGTGGCGACCCCGGACGAGAGAATTCATGTCTCGTTCTGCGTCACCAATAATAGATTGTCGGCGCTCAGATGGGAAGGATGGCTCGGGTGGTGACTCGCGGTTACCAAGCCTCCATGTGAGGAGGGGATCGTGGATGAACTAACCTGTTAGCTTTTATCTCTCCATTCTATCGTACGGTTGCAACTTACAGCTTCGAGAACGGCCATGACTGACTCCTTGTTGCTCCGCAAAACCCTCATCACATGTTCGCAAGTCGTCCTATAGCTGCCCTCAATGTTACTAACCTCCATGGCGTAGGTCAACATGCGAGTCAAGCGGAACGGCACTCGTTCAGGATACTTTTCACGATGCATGGCAACCTCGAAACAATCACCGAAATCGATATGCACAATCTTGCCAGTGATCCTGTCCAGCATGAGATTAGACGGGTGACGATCTCCCAGCCCGAGAATGTAGCCGACCATGGACATAACAGCGAGCGACCGAGTGTAATTCGTTCGTCGGTCCAGCCAAGACTCGGAGCTCTTGCTCTTCAGCCACAAAACGCGGTAGAGATCTTGTCCGGTGGTATTGTCAAGTGCGTATCCAAACACCTCCACCTTTTGCATTAGAGTAAGGCAGTCGTAGTCTGGTGCCATCTGTAGCATGATGCGGTGTTCAATGTTGAGCAGGATCTTACGGCTGTCGCGGTATTCTCTAATGAGAACATGCAGAGTGTCGCTATTAGGTACGAAGCCTAACAAGCCCGATTGGGTAGATAGCGGCACTGCAGCGTAACGTTGGATATTTAGATGTCGCTTGCGAGACTCTGTGTCGTTCATGAGAAGTGTATTACAGAGGCCGAATAACTGCATGACACGCTCATCCTGGCGAATATCCTCGTGACCCTTTAGGATATGTGTGTGTGCTTTGCCGTCACTGCCTCTCATCTCAAGTTTTCTTGGTCGTTGCTTGGATTGAATGACGGATGCGACTGGTTCGAATGACATGATGCGAATGACTTGCTTACCCACACGATAGGTTCCAGGAACAGCGAGCTCCAGGTCAGTTGCATCCTTCAATTTTGGCGACACATATTGCAGCTCCAAAGTCATGAGGGATGGCAGTTGTCGAGCAATCTTCCGGAAGACTTGATAATAGAGATCCCACGCTTGATTGAGGTCACCCATCTCGCCTGATGTGCGGAACGTATTGCACCAGTCGCGGGCTTCTTGCAATTCCCGACCAAATGATTGGATGAAAGATATCTCTCTCAGCGTTTCTGGGCCCTTATCCAACATTGCATGCAAGGGTGCTAGAGTCGCAAACATGCCATCAATGTTGTGGTCACCAAAGTAGAGACGAGAAGCTTCCTCGAGACCCTCATGCCATTGTTCATGCCACAAAACTGCAATACGAATAAGCTCGTTGCTGACAAGGTCCGCTTGCTCGACCAGCTTGGGAGAGTGCTCGCGCATGGCTTCCATGAGCTCCTTGGCAGATCGTTGGCGGCGTGATACGTCTGACTTCATGGACACTGTCAAGGGGAAAACTAAAGCTTGGGGATGCGCTTTACCAACTTCGCTGAGCAGCTGGTGGATTGATTGCCTAACCATGGGGTTCGGTTGGTTAATACGTGCAAGCAATTGAGGAATCACCTCCAGCCAAGTGTCAATTGGGACGGATTTGGTGCCGTCAGTGACTGTACGGTTGACTTCTGGCAGTCCACCATGACTAAACCAGAGAGTGAGAAGACGAAGGGTATCCTGGAGCGAGCTCGAAGAAGACAGGGCGATAGATTTGAAGAAGCCATGTATAGCTGGGACAACGTGATCATGAACCACATTCGATGGAACCTCAGTTGTCTCGCGGTCGGCCTGGGACGTCATCGAATTGACAACCTCGAAATTGGCCAAGGCCCAAGAGTGCCAGGCTTTATACCAATTCTGATTGTAGCGTGTTGCTGCCGCGTAAGCCGAAAGAATTTCGTGAACTTGGTCATGTTCCCATTCTCCGTGGTGAGTTTGGGAGGCCCAATCTCCTTGCTTCAAGTAGCATTTGGCGAGTAGCCGGTGGCAATCAGCTAGATCAGTGGGCGAATTGGAGGCACCCGACCCAGCAAGTAGGCTCGATCCGTTCATAGCGTTGACGCCATTCGTACCATTGGTAGCAGCGAATGGATTCATTAGGTTAATAGGGTGTCCATTAGTCATCCCATTCTGCGACATCATAGGGTTGGCAGCTGCCCTAGCTCTCATTGCCAAATCGTCTGACAATCTTGCTGTGAAGTCTTTGAGTGAATCAAGCGCCTCCTGTTGATGATTGGGGGTGGCCCACATGAACTTGAATGCGGCGTAAGACACTGGGTAAGGAATTTCGTTGGCGTGATCCCGAATGTGTGCAAATACGTTGCCACCGTCAATATCCAGCAGCTTCTGCAATCCCTTCTCTGCTAGACCATGACGCTCATTCTTACGACAGAGATTTGTGTATTTGATCCACATGTCCATGCTCTCGTGAGGGCCGATGATGAGCATTCGGACTTTCATCATTCGCTGCCAAACTTCGGGATTGGGCTGTAGACCCTTCAAACGTTTCATCCAGGTCCTGCGCATGCTTGCTTGTTTTTCGGGGTTTGAATCATTTTGTTTGTACTGAATAATCTCCTCGAGTTCAGCCAACATCTGGACACGCATCATCGGAAGGTATGCACGCTGGTATGATTCACCAAGGAGTGAGCTCAACTCCGTATCGAGACCCTTCCGGGCTTTGGTGATTTCTTCCAAAGCAATTTCAAACCGATTGTAATGAATATTCAGAATCGAGGCGAAGAACGCCCTGTCGGGTGACTGCTCTTTCATGACGCTGAGATAGGCGTCCATATCGGCGAACTTGCCTAGGCCCCAGGCTGCAGTTGCAGCGAGTGGGGCAATTGCTTTGCGGTAATCTTGTGACGCATTGGACCATTTTTCTTTGGACAAACTCGATAGAAGCTCCCATTCTCCGAGTGCATGCAGACAACGCATTTTCCCCATGGTAATCTCAAATGAGTCTGGTTCTTCACGTTCGCGCCGCTGGTAGGATGTCAAAGCTTCTTCCCACTTTTGCAACTTCTCGAACCAAGTTTCCTTCAACTCTACGTCTTGATAACCTTGTGCTTTGCGCAATATGCCGAACGCGGCATCGGTCTGTTGGAGCTGGTTGTTGATACTAATAAGTGCTTCGACTGCACTAGCATTCTGCTCAGCGTTGAACTCGAGCTCCTTGTAGTGCAAGGCTTTGGCGAAAGCATGACACTTCGCAGCGTACATGCCAAGTATTCTGACATCGATAGGCAAAGCTTTGTCGTCGTGCTCCATGAACTCGGCTAGATTTAGAAGAATTTGTAGAATCTCGGGGGGAATGTTGTTAGAGCATAACGCCGTCTCAATGGATCGTACAAGCTCCTCCTGGTATTGATCGTAAAGTTCGGTCCAACATGACACAAAGGCAGAATTGAAAAGACTCCTCGCAATAGGATTGTAGATGCTAGCCAAAGGAGTACACGCTCGGAGGGCTTGTTGAGGGGATTCCCGGAGCAGCTCAACACTGAAACGTCGCATCCACTCGACCCAATCTTCCTTTGTAGTCTTTGACTGTGCTTCCCATGCCTGCTTCAGATGTTGCTGATTGACGGCTAGCTTCTTGGTCAGGATTTCGGCGGTATTTAGATCTTCGTCATCCTCTCCGTAACGCTCATCTGGACTCAAATCCTGGGGTAAAGGCTCTCCCTTTTGTAGTTTAGAGACAATGAGCTGATAGTTCTTGTCCGGCACTTTGTGTGCGACCAGAATCTTGTTGACAGTTGGTACGAAATGGACGTAGTCTGGACCGAGTTGGAAGATGAGGGCGCAGAGAGTTTCCAATGCGGTTTGCTTGAGAGACGGCTCGTTGCCTGCGAGGACTCTACAGAGTGGATGAATGATCCGCGCCGCGAATTCGGAGATGTTGACCTGTTTAGATAAACGACCGAGAGTTTCAATCGCTTGTCTTCGGATTGGCAAAGGTTGCCCAGGCTTGTCAAACATTTTGACCATGACTGGAATGATCAAGTGCATGTATTCCTCTGCGCTGGAACCAAAGATGAGGAATGCATGTAGGACTCTTTCAGATGGCAGACGCTTCCCTGTTTGATCTTGATCTAATACACCAAGCATCAGAGGCAAAACATCAGCAAGGTAAACTTTGAATTCTCCCTCGAGAGACTTCGCAATTGCTTCGATGAGTGATAAGATCGTTGCCTGTAACTGAGGGTTGGCACTCCAGTATTCTTGAATAGTCGTCAAGATTGTTGGTAAGAATGGGCGAATGTGCTGGCGAACAATGCGCACAAGTTGGCTGAGTTGATTGAAATAACCTTCAACACGTCCAAGAGCAGCACCCCGAATGACTTGCAAGAATCCAGGAACAACCTGGTTCAAGTACGGCACGCACTTCAGACCCATTGTAGCGTAAATGTTCATGACAGCATCCACGACTGCTGAATGATATTGTACCAAGGAAGTATCCTTGAGTAAGCCCATTAGTGTACTAATGACGATGGTCGGATAGTAGTCCTCGTTAGACGGAGTGATCCCTTGCATGATGAGGGACACATCAGTGATAGCTTGGGATTCCGTATTGAGATGCTTGTCCAGTGACTGTTCCACAATCTTCTGATACTCATCCGGATCAATTGCACCAAGTGTTCCCATTAACCTGACAGTCTCTCGGCGAAGCTCGCCCTCGGGTTCCGCTTTCACAATATTCATCAGAATATTCATGAGCTCCGGGTAATCTCGGTATGGTTCGATAACATAGCCAGCATGTGTGGCGAGTTGACCCAGAGCCCTGAGCGCGGCAAACCGTTTTGCATCCGAGCTGAGATCTTGCATGAACTCAAGGATAATGGGCATAAGATCAGGAATGTATTTAACCATGCCTTCACCACCGACGGTTGCAAGGTCTCCTATCGCTTTTAGGGTGGTGGAAGCAACCTCGGGATTAGAGTCCTTCGCCTTGGGGAGAAGGACTGAGACGATGGGATCAACAAGAGGCTTGATGAGGGCATCCGCTGCACCCACAAGATTGCTTATCAGCTTCGCACTCTCCTCCTTACTTCGGGGGCTGTTTGCGTAGTTGACCTCGGTCAAAAGTTGGAGTAGGACTTTTCGTAATGATGGGAAAACGTAAGCTGGGTTGACTACGGTGAGTCGCCCAATGATGGACATTGCGGCTTCTCGTATAACGAAAACTTCGTCATTGAGAGCAAGGAACAAAGTTCTCACATTGTCTGCCTTTCCGAGATGACGGTCAAAGCGTGCATCTAGTGCAATGAGAACCTCCCAGCGGATTTCTGGATCAGAGTCGCCTACACCCACTGTGAGGAGTTTCTCGATGATGTCACCTACGACCTTTGTAGCATGTGTGCTTGTCTGGTGAACGATAGGATCTTTTACGAAGAGTTGACAACAAGTCAATGCAGCACGCTTCCGAATCTCAGCGTTATCTGCTTCGACGTAACGAATTGCAACATCGCGAACAAACTCGTTAAGAACATGACCCGTAAAGTCAAAGCTCCCGAGGGTGTGTAGAGCAAGTGCAATCTCCGATTCTCGTTGAGCTATTATTTGAGGGTCCTTGTGATCTCGAGTCCATATTTGAGGGGGCTGTGATCCTTGATATGGGTTGCCAAGGGGCAGAAAATGTCGCCCCGCTAGAATCTGGCTGAGAAGATCCAGAAGCTTTTCTTGGATAATGGGTCGGCAGGGGGGAACGTAATGAGCCATATCAACCAGCGCCTGGAATAAAGAGTCGCTCAATCCGCAAGAGAAAATCGGGTCAAGTAATCGCTCGACATTCTTACTCAATGCTTGTCCAACGGCCGCAGCAATCATACTTAGACACTGGAATATTGGTGCCTCATTCACTGCATTCTTGTTCCGTCTGTTTCAGGGTTAGAATAAGTAGTAAATAGTTTGGGAATATGGGCTCACGCTTTGGCAGCAAGGCCGTCCTGGATAAACACAAGAATACCATCTAAATAGGGCGCGATGGCAACACCGACAGCGTTTGCAATCTGACCGATAGCAACAAAAGCTTTATCACGGTCACGATCCTTCTTGATAAGCCCCTGGAGATGAAGCATGCACTGATGGAGGTATTTGAGGGCGAACTCGGTGGGCGAATAGCTGGCCAAGATGGGAATAATTAGGACAACTTCCCGTCGGACCAGAGGATCGCGGTGCTCTCTGTATCTCAACACCGTCTCAACCGTCTCCTTATATTTTTGCTCGTTCATGAACATGGCGCTCTTGTCCAGTAGTTCCTTCATGGTGAGGAGCGACCCATGTATAGCCTCGTTTGTGTTAAGAGCGAATCCCTTTAGGATTTCATCGTATACTTTGCTGAACCATTGTTGTCGCATTCCGGATTCTCTAGGAGAAATGATCTCGAAGCAGGCGCTAATAGCCTCGGCAGCCGACTCACGGATGAGGACCTTAGGGTCACGGAGGGCCACCCAGATGACCTCAAAGATTTGTGCCGTCCATGAGAACATGAGTGTGGGGGAGTTCTTTGCAAGTTCACGAAGGATCAGGACTGCAGCAAAACGCCGGTTTTCCGAACGCTCCAATTGCAGCCATTCTAGGGCACCTTTGACCTCCGCTTCGACGAGCTCCGCGGTGAGTGTTCCTCCTGGCTTGGCCAATCGTCCGAGAGCCTTCGCCGCAACGACCATCGAGGCCGTGTCCGATCCACGCATGACATTTCGGAGATAACTAGCAAAACGCGTTGTTTTCTGGCCGGCATCGTCGCCTTTGAAGTCGATCAGGGCGTTGAGGGCATGGATACCGCCGATGCGTTCGCTTGAGTCATTGCCGGTCACAATGAGCGAGGATATTCGCAGGTTTACGTCATTGTAGAAGTTGGCGAAGGTGTTGGGTGCAAGCTCTGTGGAGCGTCAGTAAATAGGACGTTCGGGCGGGGGTTTTGTGCTGTTTTTTGACCTCGATGAGCCGACTCAACCGTCTGCCGCAGGCTATGTGCAGCCTTTTGTCGCGCATCATCGTTTCTAGAAGGGTTAACGTCACTCTACGAACTACACGCAGTGATAGTTCCTCACTTGGACCGGAGCTCGTGGAAGATGCGATCGAGCGCGGAAGTCATGGGGGGTTGCTGCGCCATCGTGTCGGCTTCACCTGAAGCAGGCGGCAGCGAGAGAGGTAGAGTTGGGGTCTTCCATAGACAGGAAGGCCGAAGTATGTGTGAGGAGGATGGACGCGAGGAGAGAAGTTGGAGTATAAAGCTGTCGCGAGGTCTCTGCGACATTTGGATATCACGAGCACCCATGCGGCCTAGGCCCGTGCGAGACGCCTTGCTGATTTGGGATACGCGCCAATTGGTCTAACGCTTTCAACTGACCGAATGAACGAACAGTGCGTACACCGCAGACTCGGTATTTCAGCAAATAATACATTCTATCATGCAACAGGAGCGATGAGCTGGCCATCACCTGGTGCAGCATTTCCAATGCAGCCATCTCTTCACCGCTCGCCAATAATCGTATACCCTCAGAGACACTGCGTCTCAGCCCTAACACAGGTCCAGTGACCGCCCTCAACCATTCATTACCCCCTGCGCCAGCTGTCCTACCAAGTTCCCGGCCTGGCTGAAGAAGATACCCTTCAAAATAGTTTCACCCTCCTCTACCGCCCACACGCCAGCACCGGTTAGTTTCTCTTTCCACCGCTTCTGCTCCGCGTGCGACAGCTCTTCCCACTTCTTCGCTTCGGTGTGTCTCTTCACTACCCCCTCGGTATCTGTGTGCACCTCTGTGCTCAATGAAGAATCGGTGTCTGGATCGTCGTGGATAACCACGGCTTTTTGCTCATCGTGATGGTGTAAGTGCAACAGGTCGCGGATACGATGTGTTGTTCGGACCACGGGAGCCTGGACAGCATCTGGGTCCATCTTGGCGCTAGGAAACCGTATATCGTCGCCTAACGCACCTGGAGGGCTAATACCAGCCGAATTTCGCATGCTCTGTGGAACTAGGCTGTTGGTGAGATTGCCCTCTGGATCGAGCATAGACTGTAAAAGAAGAGCTACAACGGCGAATACAATGGCAAACACTGTATAGGTCGCGCCCTTTGCCATGTACCGGGATTTTGCTGAACTGAGTTGATACCTTGCGCGTGGTCCCGATGAGATGGGATGCAGTTCAAAGGTCTCGACAGATATGGTGTTTCCGAGACTCGTTGAGGCCAATCGCAACCACTGACGTCCAGGTCGTTTAGTTGGTGTTGATTCGGGTGAGGTCCATGGGCTGAAGAAAGGAGAGAGGGCGAGTTTAGTCATCCTTCGCAGTACAATTAGCATGAGTTTTATAACAGAGGTGCAAGACTTGAAAGACTTGAGTTTGCGTGCTACGTGGATGAGCATCTTGACTTACTGGAGGTCATGGACATCACGATACACAGCATATTGGTGTATAGAGCCCAGGCTATGCGCACAGTAATCCATTGTAAGCACAACGAGCGAGATGTCGATTCCTCCTATGGCGATTACGATTTGATAATCGCCAGAGGCATCGGCATCGAGACAGCATACGTCCATATCGACGGCGGCGGGAACATGCTTTGGTAGGCGTTTACGCGTTGAAATGGACCCCATACTCGGAGTCGATGGTATCCTAAGCACCAGCAGTTCGACGCCTGTCCTGTTTGGTAGATTGGAGAGCATGAGAACATGGTCTGGTGAAAGCCACTTCACACATCGGATCTTGTACCGACCCTTCTTTTGCATTGCATCTGGAAGGGGGACCGAGAACACCTTCCTCGGCGATGTCTGGTCGCCTTGAGACTTCTTCTTGCCGAAGTCATAGTTAAGTTCTTGCACAAATACTTCGTAGTCGGTACAGTACACAATTTTACTTTAGCATCAGTGTTAGCAGTTGAAGAACTGGCTGCAGGAAGCACCGAGTACATACAAATGCCCATCTGTCGGCTCGACTATATCGACATCATTCGCCTCCTGGCCTTTGTGTAGCGCGATCCGTTGTATGGGCGTCGGTGGGACAATAGCAGCATTGAGTATGACTATCTCGTTTTCGTCCCCAGCAAGGCTAGTAGCAATTGCACCGATGCGTTTGTGTCCGGGGATTGGTTTGGACGGGCTCAGGCGTACTACCCGTTGGTAGATTTCTTTCTTCGCATTGGTCGAAGTCGGTGGGGTGAAGAGGCTCGTTTTATTTAGGGGTGAAATCTTGCCCACGGGCTTCTTGTCCTGCTTCTCCTTGCTTGCACTCCGATTTCTGGGGAACACAACCTCGAAAGTCCTAAAGTGCTGGTTTTTATCCTTCAGGCGCTCCTCCTCAGCTATATTGTATTAGCATATTCCGACTCCGCTCTCCATTCGCGGTACTTGCTTGAGTTGATCCCTGCATATAGAATCGCGCCGTCCTTTGTAGCCAGGTTCGCCAGACATGTCACCGAGTCTTCGTCGCGGGAGAGATCGATTTCGGCGAAAGGTTCTAGGTTCGGGGCGCGAGAGGTGACATCGAAGCAGGTGATTTTGTTCGGGATTCCACTCCGTCCTGTCCATCGCGATTAGCCAGCGAGAACATTTCGGAATGCGCCCGACGAGATCTCACCAGAGCCACCTCCTCCTCCAACAAATAGATGACCGGACCGGTCGAAGGTCGCGCAAAAGACTGGGTAGTTGACCGAGGCTTTGGAAATCGTAGGGGCCGACATTGAAGAAGCTGCTGAATGCGGCACCGGAGGTGTTGACGGCGAAGCGCGAGGATGCGGGCGCGTCGAAATGGGAGTCTAGTGAGAGAGGCACAAGGTAGCGAAAGATAGGGTGAAAATAAAAGGATTGTGGTTCGCACGTGCCGGGCAAAGAGACAGAAGCAATTACTTTTTTGTCGAGCTTACCACGTTGCGCTGAAGTTCACGATGGGCTGGAGACCGTAATGACGATGCGACTAACCCGTTGCGGATAGCTCCCAGGTGGGCCATGGACCAATAACAATCAGCCTCCAACAGCAACAACCTCGAGTGCACGGTAACACTGTAAATCCAACATTTGGTGAAACTCCGTATAAGATACAATAGCAGCAATAACTACAGCAGCTAAAGGTCCCTATCTTCCCTATTCGCCTCTTGAGAGTAGGCCAAGGGGTGCATGATGTAGGCATCACTAGCGCACTGACGCAAGCCCATCCAACAAGACAGGCAGCACCACGTCCACTCCAACCACATGTAAACACAAAGTGCTTCCTTCTCCCATATTACCACCGGTGTTATACCAGCACCCAACCCACTCAACCAGGCTCCACGAGTAGTACACATTCTTAAAACACTACACGTTCGTAAGCCGTCTTGAGAAAGCAAGGCGTGCTCCTAGCTCCGCCGCATGCGCGCTTATCCCAGCACATGACCAGGCATCGTGATACGCCAGCAGGGCATAACATCAGCATCTCTCCCCCTCGCACCTTCTTTCCTCCCATCTCCGCTGTAGCTGTTCTCCATGGACGACCTCCCTATCTCCTGGTCGCGGGCCATCTTAAAGTTCTCTCTTACAGCAACAGCATCGACCTCTCCGCCTTGGATATCCATAACCGAAGGACCCGGCCTCACTGACCCCAAGGATCCCGGGAAAGACCCTCGGTTTCGGGCACTCGTTGAAGCGATTTTGTTCTCTCGACGCCTTCTAGCAACGTATAATGTTGTGCTGCTTGGCATTCTGTTCTTGTTCACCGTGCGGCATTGGGGCGAGAAAGTTGTCTTGGCCAGAAGACGAAGAGATGGACAAAGACGCGAGGCAGAAGAGAGTGCAGATGAAGTATGGTCATCGTCCAGCAGCACCATTTCAGGAACACTTGCACCATCAGACACTATGAAGGCCAAGAATTCCAATGACGAAACGATGCCGCTTCTTGCCACTGCAACACCCAAAGCGAAAGCTCCAGGAATCAAAAGACTATACTGGCTCTTTCAATCATGGCTGCTGTACCAACCGCCACCAGTGCCTATAATCAACAAAAGCCTCCCCGCAAACTCGGTCTCCCTCGTCGTTGTCTCCTACCTCGCGCTCAATGTATTCTACAACTTGTATCGCATGCCACTATCCTTCCAGTACCTCTTCGTCTTCGCGGACCGCTGCGGGATCCTCTTTGTAGCGAACCTGCCCCTCCTCTATCTCCTCGCTGCGAAGAACCAGCCCGTCAAATTCCTGACAGGACACTCGTATGAATCGTTGAATATCTTCCATCGCCGGGCTGGTGAGCTGCTGTGTTTCGAGGCACTGCTGCATTTCCTGGGCATGTTTGCTGTCTGGTATGGCTTGCTCCGCCATATTGGATTTACCCTAGCCCAGTTTATATTCAACCGGGTTGTCGTACTTGGACTTGGGGCCTTTGTTGCATATGAAACACTGTACTTGACGTCCCTAGGCAGTTTCCGCCAGCGCTGTTATGAAATCTTTCTTGCTCTGCATGTAGTTCTTCAGGTAGTGGCTTTAGTGCTGCTTTGGTTCCACCACACTACTTCACGGCCATATGTCGGCATCTCATTGGCCATTTTTGTCGTGGACAGGATCGTGTTTCGACTCTGGCTGACGACATCCACGCATCCAGCCACGCTTAAGGTTCTCGAGGATGGTGAAACAATACTGCTCTCGTCGAATTGGGATACTTCCCCCACGTCGTCTACCCTCGTTCCAAAGTCAATGACACATGGCTGGCAACCCAACGACCACGTCTTCATCACGATACCCTCCCTCGGCAACAAATACATTCTCCAAGCCCACCCCTTCACTATCTTCTCCGCCGCCCCGGAACCGTCAGACTCAGACACCGACATCATACCCACCCACGCGTTCTTCAGCCTCCTAATCCGCGCCCAGTCCACTGCCGGCTTCACTCATAAGCTCCTCACCCACGCCCGCACCCACCGACAAACTCAAATCCGCCTTGATGGTCCCTATGGCTCTTCACATGCCCTCGACATTCTCTCCTCGAGCGACACAGCCATCGTTGTAGCCGGAGGCTCTGGGATCGCGGTTGCATATCCACTGCTCTGGGCTCTACTCCACAACGCCGCGATCGACGTCGAAGCTGGCCGCTCATCTTCCACGTCTTCGCCTGGAAATAATGGCCGCAAAACCAGACTCCTCTGGATCACTCACTCGACATCCCACCACGCCTGGCTGCCCGCAGACAAAATCAAAGAACTCCAATCCTGGGGTCTAGACATTCTGATTCCTGAGCCAACCTCACTCGTCGGACGTCCCGATGTATCCACGATTCTGCAAGACTGGACCGAAAGCGCCAGCGGAAGGACAGGGGTGGTGGTTTCAGGACCAGACGGCCTAGTTCGAGATGTGCGAAACACATGTGCCAGACTAATCAAGAATGGGGAGAGTGTGCAGGTGCAAGTTGAGAAATTCGGGTGGTGATTAGAGGGGACGACCTGAATACGAAGTGTCTGCCTTTGTATATTGAGCATGGATGGACAGATGCGGGGTGTGGTTTTTTTATCACTTTTTGGTTTTCCTGTTGAGTTTCACATATCGGCACGGCGTACATGATATCATTGGATTATAGGCGTATGACGGCGTTTTTTTGGAACATTTAATGCTAAACTTCATCGGAGGGAAGCATATACAGCATGATATATAGATTGACGCTACACGGCAAGGGGAAGGGGGGGTTACATACACATACACGCACAAGCACACGCACACATATATATATATACATTACACAGAATCGTAGAACCACCTATGTATATTTTCAGAGGCCTAATACAATTCATTACAAAAGACATGACGATATACACAAACTCAACCCCCTTTACATTTCACTGATCCTTAAAAATCCACAGACCCACATTCACATCCACACCACACACAGTCCATCATATTATCTCCTATTTCTTCAACTCATCCTGTTTAGCAATCTACACCACATCAGTATCCGTAAATAAAAAAATAAAAAAAGCTCATAGACAATCCCATCTCC
>JAAZQE010000422.1:0-25372 GCA_013620735.1 Clavariopsis aquatica | reverse complement strand
CCTCCCCCCAACCTCCAATTCACCAACTCCAATCCACATTCATGTATACCACGAGCCCATCCGAGTCGCTTACCACACGGTCACTTCCTTAATTCCCTCGATCCTTCCTCCAGATAGCAAGATGTACCCCAAGCCCGATATCGTCCTGCACATTGGGCTCGCAGCAGGCCGGAATTTCTACACGCTTGAGCAGGGCGCGCATGGCAGAGGATACGGCATAATTCCAGATGTAGACGAGGGGAAATTTCTAGACGAAGACGCGGAAAAGAAATGGCCAGCGGACAAGTTCCCGGCAAAATTAGGCACCGGACTCGATACAGCGGATGTGTTGGCAAGATGGAAAGAAGAAGTAAAATCCTCGGGGCGCCCATGGACCGACATGAACGATGTTGAAAAACAGGATATCGAAAATGCGAACGACAATGGACAAGTGAAAGAAAACAGTCTCCCAGACGTGCGAATTTCACCCGATGCGGGGAACTACATGTGCGGCTTCATCTACTACAACTCCCTCGCGCACTACTACTCTCTAGACCCATCACAACTTCCCGTCGCATTCCTACATGTTCCCGACCTCAGCGATAGTAATGCGAAATTAGATACCGGGAGAGGGGTCGCAGTAGCGCTAATCAGGGCACTGGTAGAGAGCCGGAGGGTAAATGGAGTAGATGGACAGAAAGGCGAGCGTGAAACAGATGGCGAGAAGAGTAGAGGCGCAAAGGCGGAGACGGATGTGAATTTCCGTGTGTAGGAGAAAGGTACTCTGTTATGGCAGTTGGGGAATCTTTTTATTTGTTGTACATCTTGCATATCGTTTGTTCGGGGGTTGGATGCCATGAACATGCGTACGAGTAATCCCTGCCAGTTCAGTTGCGGGATGGCAGACCAAGTCAACTTTACTGTTCTTCGCACAAAACTCATGGAAAGATTTCCATAGATAGGAAAGCTGAATAGTATACATATTCATTATGGTCATTATCATTACGACAACTATCACTAACTACCTGGTCCCGTAAAATTTCCTATAAAAACCACCAAGATGGCACAATATGCGGCACTAGCAGCGAACAACTCGTGTCGCGCAGCCTTGGTAAGTAAACTCATGGCCGCGGAGAATACTAGCGTGAACACAATAAGTACGCCTACCGCGTTGACAGTATCTCTAGAGTTGGCGCCAGTGGAGCCAGATGTGGCTGCCGGATCAAACGGCGTGGAAGATGAGCCAGAAGACGTGTTGTTGGCGGTTAGCTTGTACATGGTGATTACAGGTACGACAAGTAAGACGAATATTACAAGGGTGATAAGGATGTTAATGAGGCGGTCAACGCGGGAGGAACTGTAGAAGCATATGTAGGGGTCTGTTGTTTTCTCGCGGAGAGCGGGCGTGCGGAAGAAGTGCTACCGGCCTGGTCAATATGTATTCTTGTTGAAAGGACAACGGAGTGGGGCGCGTACCAGTAGCGGACGTTCCTTGGTCCTAAATACCCATTGGAGTCCGCGGTCGACTTGCCCTATTGCCGTTTCCACGCCTCCATCAAATGACGCCCACTCACGCTCACTTCGCAACGATACGGTATCTTCTTTACTTCTAATGCAGTCCATTTCTGCATCTTGCAGCGGTTTGTTATTATGATGATACCGTCGCACACTCCGATAATTCCTATCGGACGGTTTCTGGAATGCTTCCAGCTTACGCGCTTTGATAAGTACCTCGTCATACGTCATCAGCTTCTCCCTGATCTCCGTTAGAATTACGCGGCGGTTGCGTTGGCCAACTTCGTCGGCGGCGAGCAAGACGTCAGTTTCTCGTGAGCGCAGCCGCTCGGGATTTTCTTCGCTGTCATCCCAGTCGATTTCGTCGAGCTCTTGTTCAAGGACTCTGATTTCGTCTTGCAGGTCAAGAAGGATGCGGGAATGGAGGTAGGAGAAAGAGCGGTAGAGGCTGAAGTTTGCTTCTGACGACTGGAACGCAGCGAGACGGGGGAACCCGTTGGGCGTGTTTTCTAATTTGCGAGTATTGATTTCAGTGATGGATGGCGGGTCAGGAGTCGATCGGAAGGGGCCAGTTATGCGTCGCAGCACGTTGGGTCGTTTTTCTTCTGGTTGCCCGGGGGGTTGGTATTAGTAATGTTTTCTTGAATTTCCATTTCATCCTGTATTCTATCTCTTATCCACAATTGTGTGGCACAAAGCCAGCTTCCATTTTGGTGCTCATATTTGGGGGCCAAGCGAGGGGAGACCTACGAAGCTGAGCATCCTCTCTGTTCACCGATGACCGGGACTCTGACGAGGGCCTTGGGGCCGAGTGTTCCTCGTTCTCAATCTCAATAATGGCGTCTCCTCGTAATGTATTACTGGAGTCGGCCGTGTCGGTAGGTGAAGTTGGCTGAAACCGTTTTTCGTCGGCCGTGACCATGGTGTCGCCAGTCATGGTGCGCGAGGGGGCCATGTTCAGCGAGGCTGAGGGAGCAAAGGACGGGCGCGAAAATCAAAAGCAAAGGAAATACACAGAGACTTTTGGAAACAGACTGGCAAGATTGTATTGCTAATTGTTAATCGATCATCGAGTTAAGAAGAAAGTGGCTCAACATTCACCGGAATTGTGGCGGAGGAGCAGTCTATGTAAATGCAAAGAAGAGGGAAAAACCAATGGTGCTCCACGTCGTCGCGTACCCCCGACCGTCAGCTTGCCCTGGAACGCCCGAATCAACAGAGCCAATCGAATCCTGCTGCCTAGATTGCCACAGTGGCACAGCAATGCTCACAGCCACACACACCCTATGCGCCTCAGCTCTCGGCCTACTTCTTCTCCATCCGGAGATCCTTGCCTCTTATCCACGCTCCATTTTTGTAGAACTGGCCTTTGGCGTCGATGAGTTGATATTCCCAGTAGCCGCCTCCTCGGTTGTATTGCGCTGGGCCGACTTTGAACGAGCCCTTTGTACGCACCCCGTTCGCAATTATGGACATGTGGACTTGGTCTTCCTTGGTGAAATTGCCCGTTTGCTAGACACGTTGAGTAAGAGGGGTGGAGTAGGAGGGTGGAGCGCATCTTCTACGCACATTGGCTGGGTTTTTGTTCGTGCCGACCGACGTCTTTTCCGTCGGTCGCTGGTCTGTCGGCATGTCCATCTCCTCGGCCTTTTGATCGTAAGCCCCAGGTGCGCAGGTGGCAATGGCGTCGTACAAACTTACCTCGGGATCCTGGGGAGGCTGAAGCTCGATGTTGAGGGAAGCCATGCTATTGACTGATTTCGATGCAGCTGGAAAAGTAGGGCGTGAGAGCGTGTTTTCCTGATTTGATGGCCTTGTGGGATGGAGTGTGAGGATGGGAGAGAAGGCTGCAGGTGCTCATTTATCAAAAGTCCCTCTGTCGCAGGCCTCCCCACAGCCTGCTTAAGTGCAGCCTGAAGCTGTCCTCACGAGGGACTTCGAGGCTGCTGGGCATCCTTGCACAGCCGCTTCCAAGGGTGTCGTTCACCGGCAACGCCCGTCAGACTACTTTGGCCCCCGCTTTGCTCGTGTCATCGGCGAATGTAGTGCTGTTAACGACTCAGTTTCGACTGGCACTTTGATGTGCTTCGGCCCCATTTCGATGCTACAGCAAGGTCGCAATTGTGTGTAAATGATGGAAGGGAGAGAGAGTTGGCCCCCAAGTCTTGGCGCTGTATCAGATTACTCAGCCTTGTTGGCGGGGCTAGCTACCTTTTCTGTTAACTCGATTGAGCTTCTGCCCGCACACCACCAACAATGGGGGCTGAAGTGAACACAAGCTATCAGAATGGTGGCTCTTGCGAACACCCCCCTCGCAGCCTTAAACCCTCACAGCCTCCCTAGTCGATTCCGCCGACGATCATCGCGTTGTCCCGCATTATGGACGGCTCCACGCAAACCAACATGGCCTTAGCAACTACACATGCGCATAAACACCAGGACCGCGTCATCCATGTGGACGCCGACATCACCCTGAATTCGGTCACAAATGTTTCGCCGGGTGCTATAGGATCGGGCCAGTCTACACAATCAGTCCCCCGGAGCCACAAGCCCGAGGATGAAGAGAGTCGCAAGCGCGCTGCCGACATGCGAGAGTGGTGGGATGAGGGCATCTCAAAGAACATGGACCTGCCAGATGGGTATGAGAAAGTCGCTGTGCTACTCATAAGGTGGCATGACGAGCTGGATGATCTAAGCACGCGAGCAGAGGTATACACAGCCTGTCTACGCACATCTCTGGTCCAAGCCCTAATCGCATTCACAGAAAGAGGAGCTCGAAGCTGTATTTCACAACCGCTTCTACTTCGATACGGAAACCGCCGAGCTCAATGTCTCCAGCAAGCCCGGGCACCAACTGAACCGCCACCTCACCGCGTTCGTGGAGAAGCACGACAGCCCTACCACCTTACTCATTATATACTACACAGGCCATGGGGTGTATCGGGAAGATCGCAAGTTCCTAGAGCTGACGGCAACCAAAGACCCTGATAGTTTGAAGGGGTCCAGCTTTAATAACGAAGCCCGTGCCAACTGGAACACAGCCGAAAAGTTCCTTCGCTCTGAAGCAGTTGAAAGTGATGTCTTGACCATTTTAGACACTTGCTATGCGAGTAATCATACAAAGTCGGGTCATGAAGACAACAGCATTTTCGAATTACTTAGCGCTTGTGCTATAAACAACACGACGGCAGCGCCAGGGGCTAATTCATTCACTCGAGCTCTCATCGTCGCATTGGAAAAACTGTTGACGGAATATGGCGACAAACCCTTCACCACATCCACTTTGAACCAGACTATACTCAAAGATCCAAACCGGCACGATTCACCGTCACAGCTGTGGGTATACAACGAACGTCATATTCGTTTAGCGCCTCTAAAGCCAAGGATGGACCGCAGGCGGAAACCATTCACCTTGTCTCATCCTCCACGTGGCTACTTAACTCTTCGCTTTGCGCTTCGGGACAGCTCTCTCAATCGCGAACAAATCGAATTCTTCACAAAAAAGTTGTCCGAAGCATTCAACAATAAACAAGTAATCGGATTACGAAGAATTGACTGGCTCGGGCTCCAACCTGCTCGCACCACACCCTTTGGACGTGCTGCTTTGGCCCTATTTGCAATTACACAGTGGAAGAACTTCGTCAAGAAGAGGCGCATGGAGAGACAAAAACAAAGGGCGGTTGATGATATCATCCTTCCCATGAATATGTCCATCTCGCGTACCGATACCTTCCTCTCTTCGCCTAGTCGGAAAAGGTCGCGAGGTGGATTGGAGGACTTGCCAGAATCCAAACGAGGGGTTCGAGCTAATTCTCTGAGCCAGGACAATCCCCCTTCGCCGCCTGTATCAAACTCTTCTCTAGTGGACGACCTTGTTGATATTGTGATGAACGAAGATTCTTAGTGTAATTTTAGATGCTTATCGTTTTCTCTTTGGATTCTTAGGATACCTGCAGCTAAGTGCTGCCTCGAGTTTGGGTTTATAATAAGTTTAATGGAGACATGGGTTATGTACTATACTTTTCAACCTGCGATTTTTCGGCATCTCTTCAATTAGTTCGCACTGGCTCAACTTCTTCTTTGAAGCTTAACAATCTAAAATGTGCAGTACAGCGTGCCTAGCATGCTTGCCCCTATCTTTCGTAGCAAAAGCACGTCATCTTCTGCTTGCTTGAGCTATTGTCGGGGTCTGTGCACTGGTAGTGTGCAATTCACATTTACTGCAACCCCACTAACGTGTATGATTTCCAAGTTACCCCTCATCAGCATTCAATGATAGCACGAAGTTGAGTTTATATTGACACCTATTCTGATAATTTCAATCACCAGTGCCACAAACAAAGATGACTATTGCCGAACCAGAAATTTCCATGCCTCCTAGTCAGCCCGATATCAGCTACACACCCAATTACAATAAATACCTCGCGCGTGTCCAAAGGCGCCTTACGACCGAACAGCTCGACAAAACTCTCCCCTCAGGTTTCCCTCAGAGATTAGATTCAAACCTTGTGTGGGATAACACAGACATACACTCTCGATATAATTGGGTCTACGTACTGAGCGCCACAGACCTAGACGAGATCGAAAAGGCCCTGCAGCACTTCAAATCCCTGAACAAACCTCTCGGCTTCGTGAACCAAGAAACCTTTCCCCTGCCAAACCTGCACACGAGCCTGCGGGATATTTCAAAGGAGATACACAATGGTTTTGGCTTCAAAGTCGTCCGCGGTCTTCCTGTCGACCTGCATTCCCGAGAAGATATCATAACTATCTACGCCGGGCTTGCCTCCCACGTCGCGTCTATCCGCGGGCGACAGGACCACGTCTATAATGGCAAGCCTGCTGATGTAGTCATGAATCATATTATAGACCTAAGTGCAGTGTACGATGCGAGTCAGATTGGTGCACCGGCGTATACCGCGGATAAACAAGTGTTCCATACCGATGTTGGGGATGTGATTGCGCTACTCTGCCTGGAGACGGCGAAAGAGGGTGGAACTAGCCTGCTGAGTAGTAGTTGGAGAGTATACAACGAGATTGCAAACACGAGGCCAGATCTGGTGAGGACGTTGGCCGAGGATTGGCCTGTCGAGGTGTACGTCGCCATCTCACCCCTACTAAATATGGTATTCGTGAAGAAGCACAAAAAGGAAATGGGAAAGATATGCCAAAAGTTTTGAAATCAGGATGGCAGCTGATGAATGCTAGATTCGATAATATATCCACGTCATGCTCTCTCCGCCCCCTCCTTTACTTCACGTCCGAGTCCCGTCTTATTATCCAATACGCCCGTCGTACCTTTACCGGCTATCTCGGTCTCGCACGCTCGCCTTCCATCCCTCCCATTTCAGAAGCGCAAGCCGAAGCCCTCGACACCCTTCACTTCCTTGCCTCTCGCTACGCGCTGAGTCTCGAATTCCAAAAGGGCGATGTACAGTTCATCAACAACTTGTCGATTTTCCATGCACGAGAGGGATTTGTAGATGATGATAGTAAAAGGAGACATCTTGTGCGATTGTGGTTGAAGGATGAGGAGTTCAAGTGGCAGATTCCGCCGCAGCTAGAGAGTAGGTGGAACAAAGTTTATGACGGGATGAGTGAGGAGAGATCCGTATTTCCCCTGGAACCTTTTATCAGGAGTTCAGGTATGGGGAGGAAAGGATAGTGGCAGACAATAAATTTCAAGCTCCATAGTTTAGTGGATGTATATTGAATACATGAGATCGATTATTTTTGCAAATTTTAGCTTTAGAGTTGTCAAGGTAGCATCACTGGTAGAAGCGACCCATAGGAATACCAATCATACTACCACCCACTCCAAGATCTATTCCACTAAATTGCCAAACAAACCCAACGCCAGAGCTAAGAAGTAGATCATCATGGTCCCGTATATTCGCTAAAGCCATGAGGCTGGTTTACACATGAAACTCCTATGAGAGAACCGCAAGCACCGCATCACTGACACCGTAAGGTCCCTGCGAAATCGGCGGGTTTAATGATAAACAAGACAGGTGAATGGACCCCTGAGCCCAAACAGGGTGTGGGCTTGACTCCTGTATAGACTACACCAGCTATGCCGCCTCTTCACCATCGTGCTCGTCCCCCTATAGAGGTTCGATAGGCACGATCCACTCGCACTTTGGTGGAACAAGTGGGACATCTTCGTTATCGTTGAACCTTCCTAACTGACCCACACGCCTGTATATCTCCTCCAAGACCCGACCTTGCTCTCCCTCGTACTCCTCAGGCTTACCCTCCTTGAACCTATCTTTCGGATCCACAGGCTTGCTGATACCGGAGACAGCCACTGGCTGGATTTTCTGAGGTTGCTGTGCGAATGGGGACGCAGGTTGCTGTGTCTGACCCAAGGGCTTCGGTGACTGAATTTGCGCCCCGAATGGCGAGGGGGCAGGAGCTGGACTCTGTGGATTTTGGGCAAAGGGATTTGAAGCCTGGGCAGGTGCTGCGGCAAAGGGAGATGGTGCTAGCTTACCAAAGCCTGTCTGACCAAAAGCTGTCGTTGGTGCGGTACTAGTGGTTCCGAAAGGATTTGAGGGGGTTTGTGGCTGTGGTTGTTGTGGTTGTTGTGGTTGTTGTGTTTGACCGAATGGATTGGGAGTAGTTGAATTCTGTTGGCCAAAGGGGGAAGGCTGTGCAGTCTGTTGCTGTCCTGTCTGACCAAAGGGTGATGTTTGGCTGTTTTGTGCAACCTGTCCGAATGGAGAGGGTTGACTACTTTGTGCTGCCTGTCCAAATGGTGAATTCTGGCTAGCCTGCGCTTGTTGGCCGAATGGTGAAGCAGCAGGTCCGGGCTGCGATGATTGACCAAAGGGGGTTTGACCAAAAGCCGGCTTCCCGAAGCTACTCGTCTGGCCCAATGCATTCGGCTGGCCAAATCCTGGTGTTGCTCCTGGTACAGATGGTCTCCCAAACGCGGAGGTAGTACCCGGCGCCGAAGCCTGCCCAAAGGCTGGCTGTAGGGCACTAGGCTGTCCGAACGCTGACCCAGCCCCAGGTATGGACGGTTTACCAAACGCGGAGGCCCCTCCAAGAGCTGAGGGCTGACCAAACCCAGTACTTCCTCCTAAACCAGATGGCTGACCAAATGAGTTTGCACCTGGCATTGATGGCTTCCCAAAGGCGCCAACACCACCTAGGGTAGAGGGTTGTCCAAAGGGAGATGTGGTTTGGCTTGGGTTAGAAGGCTGTCCAAACGGTGCGGCGGCCTGGCCTGGATTGGACGCCTGTCCAAACGCAGGGGCAAGACGAGGTTGGCCGAATGCTGACCCTGAAGGTTGTCCAAATGTTGGATTCTGAGGGGCTCCGCCAAGAGGATTTGCCGGAGGTTTCGAGAATGGATTTGAAGACGATGAGGTGACGCTAGCCTTACCTTGAGCGATATCGATCCTGTTTCCAGGAGTGTTCGCACCTTCTTCAACATATCGGATCGCACCATTCAAGTCTTTAAGGATACTGTCTACTTGTTGTTGCATTTTAGCATGGAGAGTCTGCTCTTCTTGTTGTGCACCGGCTTCATTTCCTGATGCCCGTTGAGAGTAGTAACGGAGTCGAAGTTCCTCTGGGCTGATCTCCACAGGACCTTCAATCAACTGGCGGGGAGCGTCTCGGCCAGGTCCATAGGAAGATAGTGGATACACAGGCCGTTGGTCGGTGAGATCAGCTTTGATGTCCTCCTTGGTCAAATAATATTTTGATGTTTTTGTGTCACGGTTACCTAGAGTCAAATTCAGTACCTTGTATGGGGGTTTTGGTCTGGGAAAGAAAGAAGATCTGGATTTGAGAATATGAATCAAATGGCATACCTCCAAATGCAGGGCCCTGCTGCTGTTGTTGCGGCCGATAGCGGTCACCGCCAGACAATGGGGCAAAGCGATTCGTATTGTTTCCACCAAAGCCTGTCTGAGCACCGCGGTTGCCATCACGTGTGCTATCTACATGTTCGAATCTACAATTATCTTGAACGTGTCAACGTGATATTTACAGTACGTGGACTAGTTTGCATACCTCCTTTGTTGCAGTTCCCACGCTGGTAAAAGGTGCACAATGTCATGGCTCCAGCGGCTAGGTGAGGATGTGATAAGTTGGGGGATGGAGCGCTGTCAGGGTATTGGCATGGCTAGAAGAAGCGGCAAATATTGCGTGGAAATAGAGCAGAAAAGTGAATGCAGGAAAGGTTTCGGGAAGGCTGGGGTGAGCCGCGACGGCAATTCCAAGCGAACGCGACTAGGCTACGCGCTAGCCATATCTAGCTCACGCTATGATTGGACATCAAGCTGTATGTTGGTGGATGTTGAGGATGAAACAACATATGCTTGCTTACAGCTGATGTTATCTATGCATACTGGCACGCTTAGTATATTTCAGTATTTCTTGATGGCAGCCCTCAGGCTGAGTCTACGGGGACCTAAGCATACTGAATGGAAATGTCTTCGCGAAAGCTCATTGATTAACGCACACACTGCACCATGAAACCCATGCGCTTATGGGAAAGTATCACAGCCTGGTGAGGCGGTCAGAAAGCGAGTATTAAACCCTGTTATTTTGTGGTGGTTTGTAAAGTAGCGAGGATGCTGAGATCAGGTGTTCTCACCGCTGGCCAAGAGCAATATAGAGGCTAGCACGAAAGTACACTAGCGTCAAGAATGTGCCAACTTCCACGTTCACGATGCGGTTTGCGGTCGTGAAGACTCTCCCGTCCCCTTCACCCCTCGTTCGACTCCGCAGCAACATGCTACAGACTCCGCGCCGCCCTCCATCCGCCGCAACATTTATCTCCCCACAGCAAGTGGCGTTGCATGCTCGCCGTTGATCTCCACTGCCATCAAATCCACCACACAAAGCTTGTACCAAACACGATCCTGTACCGGCTTGGCATGATATAGTTCCATGCACGCATTCTCTATCGTCACGCTCGGAATCTTCATCGCGGGCTACTCAACGGCCCGCTGGGACCTCGTGACACGTCTGTACGAGCTGGCCATCTTCGCCTGGGACCACAGCGTTGTCACCAGAGCGGCAAAAGGATTCGCGATCCTATCTGTTTTCTTCTTCCTCTTTATTCTTCCCATTGAGCGGATCGCCGCCCACGAAACAGACTTGGTCAGTACATTTGTGAGAGAGAGATTGCATGGAACTAACGCCTACCAGCATCCACGGACTACGGGCGGTGGCATCTCTGCCCGCGAACAGCTTAAGCGCCGTGGGTCGTTCTAGCGAGGGAGCATTATGTTGACATGAGCGCACTCAATGGCTTGATGCGCATATTTTGGCCATCAGATGCGCCAATTAGTCTATCCCCTGGCGTGCTAGTAGGATGGAGGAACTCGGAGCTCGATGTCTTCGTGGTATCCATCCTGCAAGATGTTGAGGTACGGAGATAAGCCATGCATTTCCGGCTCTGCTAACTATACAGCTTCGAAATGTCGAGAATTCCCTTCTCTTGGGAACGCAACTATGGCACAGTCCCCACAACATCCAGGACCTGTTCAAGCGATGTGGCCATTCTTCGATGCGAGTACTTGGATCTATGAACCCACAAATTCCTCCCAATCGATTCGATCCGAACCTCCTGGCTACCTATACCAACACCCAGACCCGTTTCCCCCGGATTTTCTGTCCTTCTGATACTTCTTTAACAGTACAAGTTATCGTGTACGACAGGCCGCACCCGACACGCATGCAATACCTCTCTCTTAGTCCAATGTCGTTAGCTCTGGGAGACAAGACGGACACTGGGAAGTGGAGGTGGGCATTTGGTGGTGCCGGAGAACAAGGAGAAGATGAACGCAAAACGAAAGAGAAGCTTGTAGAGAAACTGAAATTGCACACTGTAATTTCGCGGCCACCCACCCAAAAGGAACTCTCGCTACCTATCATTATCGACCAAATCAACTGTTCTCTCGAATTGAACTCAGTACTCCAAAAAAACATTGGTCTAATAAGAAGGCGAATGAAACGAGCGTTAAGCGTAAGCGAGCGAGTAGTTGAGTCAGCCAACGACCTTTGGGATTACATTTATATCGGCCTTTGCTACATTGGGAGCGTCTGGCTATACCCTGTCGTTTCACAAATCTTCATTCTTGCCTTGATTGCGCATCGAACCGCTGCTGAGGTTGTCCTCAAAGTTCTAGATTGGCGACCAGGATCACCCGAGTCTCCTGCCCTCAAAGACATATCCGCCACTGCTCAGCAAGTTGATATCCGCCTACAACAATTTTGCTATTGGCCTATTCAATATTTAACACTACGCAAGAGAAAGGGTAATTGGGAAAGCATTACAAATGATCACTCTGAGTATATTCGATTCTACAACAGTCTATGGCTTGTGGCAAATGACGTCATAATTGGCATTGCTTTGGGGTCATATATCATCGAAAACTCTGATATTGTAGCATCTCAGGTTGACACCATTTTCAACACATGGTCGATCGAGGGCTTGAGGCGGATGATCTCATGGTTAATGGAATGGCCAGGAGGACTGAAACTCAATACTGAGCTGGCAGAATTCTTAGGTGACCTGTTCCTCTGGGTCATTGATCACTGGGCGGGCTTCATGGCAGTTCTCCGACCATATCTCCCTAGAATCATTCGTTTTATCGGCTTTTCCTCATTCGCTGGTGCCACTATGCCAATCTCTCTCTTCTCAGACCTCGTCTCCTTGCTCACTTTGCATATTCTTTCTTTCTACATCGCGTCCGCTCGAATATTTCATTGGCAACTCACCATCATCATCTCTCTCTTCCATCTATTCCGCGGGAAGAAACGAAACGTTCTGCGAAACCGGATTGACTCATGCGATTACGACTTAGATCAGCTCCTTCTAGGAACGATTTTGTTTGCGCTTCTATTCTTTCTATTACCCACGGTATTCGTATTCTACCTCACTTTTGCGAGTGCAAGAATAGCTGTTATCGGTCTCAAAGCTGGACTGGAAATTGGGTTAGCATGTTTGAACCACTTTCCGCTCTTCGCCGTAATGCTTCGCGTTAAGGACTCGAGGCGACTGCCTGGTAAGCTATAGTTATCCAAGTGTGCATTTAAACACCGCTAATGGATATACCTTCAGGTGGCATATGCTTTGAGTTACAAGATATGGCTTCTGTAGCTTACCATCTCCAAGTTACTTCTGATTCAGCGCCAATGTCGTATATTCAACTAAAAGTAAGATGGCATTATACTCTAGTTTATCATATACTCATAGTTAATCAGTCAATACCTCTTCCTCTCCGTGCGATGTTCCAGTCCTACTTTGAACTCGGTGACCGCTTACGAAAACATTACCTCTCACCAAGTGTTTTCCTTTGCCTAGTTTCAGGCCAATTTGTTCCCCCCATCCATAGGCGCAATTTGTATAGTTTACAATACAGTATGCTGCCAGCCAAAAGGGCGGGGATCGCAGAATTGTGGAAAGAGCTGAATGCAAAAGAGGCCCCACGAGAAACTACGATACCTGTACTAAATGGGCATCTTGCGTTACCCTCCAGGCGCAATTTAGCAAACGGTGGAGGTAGGGCAAGTAGCAAATAGATTCAATTCGAATGCGTTCATGTATGCTTCTTTTTCACACCAACTCCTCTTTACATCGTGCCCTGTGCAATTGAATTGGATGTAGCTTGACGTAAGGCAAATATCAAGGATCATGCACAGCCACATCGCTCCGCCACATTCCTCAAGGTCAGCAAAACATAACGTCGTCTTCTGTAGCATGAAAGTAGGATTTCATCCACTCTTTATTGTAACCCAGAAATCAAGATGGCGGACGAACCACCATTTTCGGATAATTTTGACCCTCCCTCCCCGGTTATGGCCCCTGAGCGTCCTGAACGTCCAGGCACCGCAATCGATGTCGCTCGGATTAAAGAAATTCTCGCTCTTCCTATAGTAGAGCAACAAATCGACGCATTTTGTGAATTCCGGCGCTGTTTCTCTTACGACCCTAATCTTCCTACATATCGACTACTCCAACAATACATGGCGGATATTCTGTCTTTATCAGAAACTATCGATGCAATTGCAGAACCCATTGAAGAACTATGGCGAACCGGTGATCGTTGCGGTATAAACACCTCCCATGACCCTTCAAACTCCGCCGTGAACTGGCTCATGGACCTCTGGTATGGCATTATGCACATGGCCAAACTCACAGCGTGGACCAACGAGGTGGCTCAAAACAAACTCGTCACTCTTATTGCCGCATTCCGCACCCGGCCCGCACCCACAAGATCTCCTGAACAAGCTGCCACCATCGAAAGGCTAAACGCGCAGTACTGGACTGATGATATGGGCGAGCTCTGGCACGAACTCCCCTGGTATGGTTTATGCGCCGCTGAGGTCAGAAATGATAGTCCTGGTTGTGGTTCTGGTCTTCAAGCGGCTGAGGGTGAAGGTTGGGCTAATCTAATGGGGTATCAAGCTAGACTCGCACTCGCAGGTGATCCAACTAAGGAGTGGATGCAGGAGTTTAGCGCGTTACGTGAGTTGGAGGTTAAGGCAGAACCGCATGCACTCGATGCGCTAGTGCCGGCGGCAGCTGTGTGGGTGTTTCTGCTACGAGGGAAGTTGTATGAGCGCGAGGACTTGATTTCCAGGAAAGACAATGGGACGTGGTATTGGAGTGGCCCTGATAATTTGTGGAAGGACAGTGGAAATAAGATTACAACATATTCAAAGAAAAAGTGGGTGTTTTGGAAACGGAGGTTCAGCGAGGTCGCGAGTAATGAGAGAGTGAAGGAGGAGACAAGTAGAGTTGCTGGATGTGTGCTGGAGCTTATGGAAGCAATCGAGAGAGGGGAGGAATGATGATGATTAAAGAATAGGGGAGTACTAGTAGCAAGAGCTTTTTCAGTTGAAGAATTCGTCTGTTTGATGAGGTTAATATTGGGAGTTGTAGCCACTAAACGAAATTAGCCCGATATTTTGTATGAGCAACTAGTGCTACTATGTGGCCTATATAGAATCAAAATACTAAAAAACACAAATTCTTCCAATAGCAGACTTCCCTTGCAGGACAGCTACATGTTTCTTGATTTGTATATACATACTTTTAGAGCGATATAAAATATGGATGACCCATATTCACAGTTGATCCGCTCTTTTCTAGAAAGTTGCACCTGCGCATGGATCACCATGATGTGTCTATATTTTCTCTTTTGTGTCACATCCTGGTGTTAAATCTGCGTTTGGTACTGGCGACCTCCCTGATTAAAATTTAGAGACAGGGTGGTCTTTGAAAAAATCGCTAATTATTTTGTTGTCTCTGATAGGGAGCGAATTACATCAGATTTGCATAAGCATTATGTGTTGGAATTATCTCCTTTTCCTGTCCGAGGGAAGGGTGGTTTGAGGAGTGTGGCAAAGGAGTTTTGTGTTTCCCATTCATCATGCTCTGAGCAGTAATTAATATGTTTACACTTAAAATGATATTGTGTTGAGGACACCAACTCCATAATCTATTCTTGAACCCCGTGGTATCATCCTCCAACAAACTCATGCATACATCCTCCTCAACAGCCAAGAAACATGTCGTAGAACATTCTCCCTTGTTCACTATATCCTGTGCACAGGACCAGAGGAAGATGTCACAGGTTCACTACCACTCATCCTTTGTCGATGCAGCTAGAATGCTTTCTCGTGGTAGCAACCGTCCTCCCTTTTCCCAAAATCTGATTTAACTCTGGGGATGCTGACTCCTTATCCTTTTGTCCTAGAAACTTTACAAGGGTGGGGATAGCACAGATTCTTAGTTCTTAGCCGTTTCATCGGGGTAACTCTATCTCCCGGTTGCGGCCAAGCGGCGTTCTAAGATCGCGGCGACTGCGGAAATTCTAGCTACATCATTTTCGATATCACCAAAGCTCGCCCTTAGGGCCAGGATCTGTGTAAAGCTTCATAACCATGCCTTGGGGGGTCCATTAATGACTTGAATTCACCGATTGAAAATAATTTATTTAAAGCGGGGGAGTTGAAGAGGAGAAAGGTTGAAGAAGATGGGATATGCTGGTGTGAATAGATAAGTGATCTCGATGTACGAGGAGGAGCGCTGAGGCTTGTATGTATGATGTGGCTTGAGATAGAGGTCAGTGAGATGGGAAGGTACAGCCGATGTTAGTCTTTGAGGTCAAATGGAAAACCTATCAAGGCCGGGGGAGACGCGTGGACAAGTACAAGTGACGAAAGGTTGGGCAGGACGCTTACATATATTGCTTCATGGATATCCTGGCATCATGATGTTTGGATTCTCGTTTGTTTCCGCAGAGCCCATGTCTGTAAGACTCCACTGTTGATTAACTGTCAACGCTCTTGTTGACCGTACCCATCACAGGCATGCAACACACAGTACGTGACAACCTCATCCAAACTTGTCAATAATTCGTCATACACCAACCAATACCCTACCCCTGCCCCCATGAACCCCAAAGGGGTGTTGCCCCAATATAGCCTAATTAACCCGCACACGTATATCCTCGTAACCCCACATTAGTACGTCCACATAACCTCTCGACTCTCGGAGACTCCGGTTCGCATGTGCACACGTATAATATGACTATATTATTGTTGGGCAATGTACACAACATCTGCAGGCACGGCGCACACCTTCTCCGTTGTGTGTGCCATGTGTGCCGGGCCGTGCATTTATCCGTGGAGATGCGGAGAATGTCCGTTCGCGTATGCACCCCGGATTTTGGGGCCGGTGAGGTGGACAATAGTCCGGGATTTGAGGCGTGCGGATTGGGTAGGATCCGGGGGGTTTTTGGGGCGTTAGAGGGGCGGATCTGAGATGTGTGTCGTGGACGGAGTTAGATGTGAGAGAGACTGACCAATGACTGTATGAGAAGGCAAATATGCGAGGCATTTGGGCTCTTAGCTGGGCATCACTTTACTGTGTGTTGAGAATGTCGCCACGCTCGCTTTTGTTCGGAGTGGGTCTGCTAGAACCCCATCTGACGCGCTTCAAGGTTACGAAAAACTTGAATTCCATTTTCTATTAGCGGAAGGTTATTCTGTCTAATTGGTTTTCGCAGGGCCAGCAGATCTCTAGCCGCTTCTTGCATCATTGAACTAAATCAATTCATGTACACTAACTACACACTTCCCCATATTCTGATATATCCAATCTAGATCACCGACTATTTGTAAATCTTTCCTGCCGTCTCAATAAGTGTCCTACCAATACATAATCAAAGTGCCGTTTTTAGCCGAGTCTTTGAAAATGAAGCAGCTGATTACGTGGTAAAGTTGTCGTGAGAGATGTGTATTGTGTTGTCGAGTTTTCAACCCACGAAACCCTGTCTACATCATGTATGGAGTGTGGACGTATCTTGGAATCGTGTGAAGAGTTGACGGAAATGGAGGGGAAAGGATGGGCATATGACCCGAGTTGTCGGCATATCAAGGTTGATACTTTTTTTTCTCTTTGGCAACTCGTGAGCTTCGTAAATTCTACTCTCAATCACGGGTGAGGCTTGTCATAGTGGATGCATGTCTCGTATTTCATGCCGAGAACTCAATGGCAACTAGTCAATCGGCAAAACGGCTTCGGGAAGAATGCAGAAAATACACCAGTCAAGCGAAGACGATGCACGATGCAAGATCGATATCCGAGCTAACTGAAGCTGCATCAGCCAACCTCGCGTGTATGACGTCTCGATTCCGACATGACTTTGTCTGAAGGTACTGCTACTGTTGGATTCTGAGACAGGTTTAGCCGTTATAAACAGGCTGACTTTGGGGAGGCAGGGAATGTATCAAATGTATGCTCTTGACCCTCAATTATAATGAGGAACACTGTGAGTGAGAGGCAAGTATTGTTCCCAGCAGAAACGATCCACTTCCAAGAAATTAGGAAAAACGAACTAGGTATCAAAATTTTGTCAAAAAGGTTTAATTACTGATAGGAAATACGTTAACGAATGCTGTGGGTGGAGTAAAATGAGAGTTGAACGCCTGCCGACCCTAACCCAGGGTTCCTGCCTATGCTTTGGTATCTTTTTCCGGTCGAAAAAAACTCCATTACGCCATCTTAAATGCAAAGTTCATCATGTCATCATTGTGCTATGCCGATTGTCTTCTGTTCCTCCCACTCCTCCACTCCTACTATTTTTCTTGTGCTTCCATCTATCCGCCACTCGTCGTGTTGATCTGAGCGGCTTGGGTGTAGTTTTAATCCGGCTTTGTAGGTGATGCGACCAGTCTCCGGGTCCATATGATACTGGTCGGAATCCTCGTCCATGTCCGTTGTATCATTCTCAAGGCAAGGCCCAGCTCCCCCAAAGCTAACATCATTGAGTTCCATTATTGGTGGGCGGCGTGCTGCCTTGGGTCCGCTTTCGCTGCTCCCTGATCCGTATCGTCGGTACGCTGTGCGCGCTGTTGATGACCATCTGATGCCGATCCGGGTGAGGAGTCGCTTCGATGAGCTTCGTAGTGTTGGTATGCAGGCTGCGATAAGTGAAGTCTGAACTTCCAAACAAGATAACATGCCCAGGAGAGTTGGGGAGATGTAGGTCCTTGAAGGCTTGGCCGAAAGAATGACTTTGCTCATTGAGAATCCAGATGCGATCATACCCAGTGCCATCAAGATGGCAATTGCCACTTTTTCTCTGGTTGGTCGGCGAATCTTTCCCAGGAAAGTGAGTGGCATGAGACTGATGACGATATCTGTAGTGACATTGCAGGCTCCGGACAGATAGGTTGTGGCCAGCATCGCTTCGTGAGTCCAACATTTCCTATTGGTGATTCGAAAATCCCACCATGCCTGGTATGGTATGCACTGGAACAAGCACGCGATTCCGAGGACGGCAATGAGCATGATGTTAATCGCGATCGTGACCCACAAGAGAATCTGCCATCCCCGAGATTGTTGAAACCGGAGGAGCATGCAGGCGATGCTTATCTTGACCAATCCAGTGGACCAAGCCCAGAACGGCAGAGAAATACTGCCCACCATTGCGTTATGTGTGAATTGCGTCATGGTCATGGTTTTGGGCATTGTTGAACTCAAAGCCCAGCTTTCAGAATTATATTGTAAAGCGAACATAACGGTCATGAGCACCTATAATCAATTAGATTTTGTTTTTGATTTGCAAGAGGCATGGCTGCGCAAGACCAAGGGAGGTTAGAACTTACGAATGCTATGGACATTATGTAGTCATCAACGGTGAATCGCCAGACAGGGTATGCCCGTGTATACACACGCGCGAGAAAGAACAGGACCGCTATCAGCTGAAAGATCATCGTCACGATCACGAATGTGTGCGCCATGTGATATTCCCCAGCGTCGATAGGGAACTCGGTAGGAATCGGTCCATAATCCGTTCGAGGGAACAGATTCGCATGTTCTCGCGAGAACAAATACCTGAGAGATGCCTCTGGGGGTCGAGACATGATGGAGATAATTGGTGTAACGAGGGCGGTGATGATGTCCAAGTCACAATCGAAACTGCGGAGAGGTGGAGGTGCTTTTGTTCGGTCAGGCGATCCCCCGGCTATGGCATGGTCTGTTCATAGATTTTCGACCGAGGGCCAGCCTCTTTGAAGGATTAAAACTGCAAGCAGTTTTAATGACAAGGGTGTGCATAAGATCACCTGCTATGGTCGTGGGGCAGCAGGGGATTGGAGAAATTGAGGATGGAGCCTTGAACCAATAATGGCTAGGGTGGCTGCTGACAGTGGGCCAACTCCATTCGCCATTCGGATAAATCGTAGCGGAACGAGGTCACTAGAGGACTGATCACGAAACCGCTGACATGTGGCTGGTCGCGGAAGCGGGTCCGTATTCCAGTGGCCCTTCACATCGCGGAGGCTATCCAGGGAGAGATAGACGGGCCACACCCCCTCAGGCCACTTTCACGATGACACTAAATGTTTCGCGATCTGACGATTGAAATGGCGGAAGATCTTCAAGACGAACAAGCAAAAGGATGCAACTGCCGGCACGCTGCCGGTTAAAAGCCAGAGTGTTCCGGCGCCAGGGGTCAGGGATTCGCTACGCACGCGAACCAACCCTGTCACCTGGCAGATGTTGGTGTTGAAATCAAGGAGCCAGCTTCATGCCCCAGTGCCACCAAATCTCCATCTTGGACAAAGCGGGCACCTATTTGTAGAACCGCTTTGGCCAGTCTCTCTACACTGCCATCCACGAGGTGCATAAAGATATCTAAAATCCCGGAAAAGAATGCACCGTCATTCAAGGTGCATGTTTACTGCCAAAGTGGTTTCGTGCTGTCGTGTTTTCTCGTCGCTTAAGTCCAACCCGTACCGAGATGCATCGATTTTGCCCATTGGATTGAAATCGCTGGGAACTCCAGCCTCACCTCAGACTATTATGTTGTTCGGACGCTGACGCCTTTGGCAGATGTTGTTCCTGAATGCGTATTAGTTAACAAGTTGATGTTGGTCGTATATGTCTCAGTCGACCGCTCCCAGAACAAAGCTCCAAAGAATACCCTGATGTGTTAGTCTTGGCTTCCTCAGCTATATGTTTCTTCGTGCACACTACGTGGTCAGATCTGCAGTCTTTCCATACGCTAGCAACCCCTAAGCAACAGAGTAAGAAGTCTGTGTATCTCAGCAGGCTAGTTCCTTGTCCCACTCAAGAACCTAAGACCAAGGACCTGAACTGGCAGTAGTTCACTGTTGTTGACTAACCGAAACCGTCCCTTATTTTCTAAAGAGCTCCACACCGGAACAGAACAGAGAGAACTACTGCATACGTCTGTTCTAGGAAAGATATTTAACAATTCTAGTGTATCCAATTTTGTCAATTCTTAAAAGTTGTTGAAGTGAGTCCAGCTAGTGCCTCACTTTCATTACCCCTAAGCTAGCGACCATCAGTTCTAATTGATCATCTGTAAACTTACGTTTCTATATCTCTCATATGCGGGTATTGCCCAACTACATCATGTTGAGTTGAATGCTTCTAAAGATTCCGGGAATTTTTGCACCGGAACGTCTTTGGCTTTTATTTCAATCATCTATATTTTTGCAAAGTATTCCACGCCTTATTGCTTAATGCCCTTAGCTGTGGCAGACAACATACATGTTTAAATTTGCAGTTACATAGAGACATACCGCAAGTTTTCACATTCTTCAAGACTATCTAAATATACACAATGTGGGGACAGCAGGAAGCTGAGGCCGCCGTATAATCTCATTGTGCCCCATGCTCTCGTTCAAGGGGCAAAAAAAAAGCCGATCCACGTGAAATTAAAATTGTCTCGCCTCACCGCTTTCTAGCTGGTCGAATTCACTGAGTAGCAAGGCGAGTAGTCATTTTTAATTAATAGCCACTGGAAATGAAGGGATTTTAAGTCTCTCTTAGTGACACAATGGGGTCCCTCTCACTGAGTCAGGTTTCAGCTTGCGCAATAGACACCCTGCTTTTGTCTTCTTTAACAATACAAACTAACGTAGTTCTCGCCTTATTGGCATTAAACGGCTCCATCATAGATCTACTAGTATGCGATATTATTTGCTGTTCCCTTACCCCTTGCAAGCACTTTGGGGAGAAAGTTTCTATCGCTGCATCTTGATATTTACTGCCAAAGTCGAATTCGTAAATTTTCTACAATGATTAACAACAAGCCCTTAATTCTATTGGAACTGGCGTTACAATAATGATGATGCGTCTTATAATATGCAGAAGTTCTTTTCGTGGGTAGTGATTCTCAGTATTTTTGAACGTTTTCCCTGCATCCTCTTTCACCACCTCCTCAATCTTCTCCAGGCACCTAAAGCTTTTGTTGCCTAACATATGGATTGGGCATACAGTACGTTGCGATCGGGTTGCCTAGATAATAAAACTCTTCGGCCATTCCTCTTGAATATGTTCGAATTGACTATATTCATAAGTTTTCTGATTTGTTGATTTCTGTTTGAAGACTCTTGCGCAAGAACAAACTTTCTATCTACTGGTGTATATCCTTCGCAATTAGCTAATTTACTATTAATAGTATTTCTGGACAACAGTCATGCCTGTGTGAGGAATGGCTCTGCTATGACTCAAGAATCATCGTTTACCCAAACTGATAGTGCCTGAGTTGCCTTCTTCAGTTTTGTTAAATTGTATAACGACCTTTACTCTTGATTGGATCTGAAGGCACAAATTTCCTAGGTTTCCATCTTAGGTTCTCATCAATGACTGTCTGGATCTTTATCTCAGGCCGATGAATACACGCAGTGCTCTACATGGGACTTAATAGCCGTCGTAGATGGTAATAAATCTCACACAACTTGACCATCAAACCATATATATATACCTAGTCCCAAGAAGAAGACTCTGTATTTCCTTGCTCATACCCAATTTCTCAAACTCGTCAACAAGATCCAACGCCGTGCTATCCCAACTCAGACAATACCTGCTAAGCCGAATACTCTATCAACAGCACACGTCTTACCGCTCAATCTCTTTTTTACTCCCCAACAAAGAAGCAATCCTAACAGCCTCCCCTAGGAGTGTTGGCCTTGATCACAATCGCCCCATGGTAAGGTGGTGTTAGTGGTGAGATTCAACGACGGTGACAAGCTAGTGTGTGGGCCAGGCAAAAATGCAAAATGGTTCATTCTTGCAACTAACGTCTTTTGTTGCTTATACGCCTAATGGGCAGAGAGAATTATTTCTGAGCATGGTGCTGTAATGCCCCTTCTCTAAAGTTATTTCCCGTTAAGCTTTTAGTACTCTCGTCATATTCATGTAATCATCGAATTTAGGCCAAAGACGAGAATCACAAGACTAGAAACTTATAGTTGGTCACATGTCTGCATTATACATCACTAAATGTTTGAAGCGGTCACTCACGCCCTAGCTATAGAAAACCAGCAGATCGGAGGACCAACTATCTGTACTGTTACCTCCAAAAGACCCAAAAGAATAAGATTGAAAATAAAGAGATTGCTTAGCAAAGGTAAGCCGTTGCTAAGCTCTACATGAAACTACAAGAAAATTTCCAAATGCTCAGAACTTTGTGGTGACCAGTTCGGAGAAACAGAAACACGAATAGTCACCCAAAGGGAAGGCTGCGGGGTCTTGGAGAGTTCAGTGCTCATTCCTAGTACACTTCGAGATTGGTTAACACTTGAAATACGACGTAGAGAATCTTTGTACTATCGACTGACTAGTCGCACAGGGTGTCGGCTCTAGGAAATAGTCAATTTTGTTGTATTTGATATCTGTTGAATGGGAGCCGACGAAGAGGAGGTAGCACGCATAACGTTATATGCAGCGGGCTTTGACGAATGTGTTCTCATTGATACATTAGATAATCTGGTACATATTCCACCGTGCTAGCCAGTCTCACACCACCTCAACTCTATCCGACACTCGCTTATAGCTCATCCCTCTTTTGTACATTCGAATTCCCTTGAGACCTCAGCCTATATACACCAACCGAATGCCTCGCAATCTCCGCGCTGAACGTGCCACTGGGTGCAATGCTGGCGACTTTTACACCCATCAAAGCGGCACTACCGCTCTCGATACCCTGCGCATAGCTTGTAGCTGTTGCGTTATATCTAGTCGTGCTGTTTGTACTTATTGCTGACGTCCCGTCGATGACGGCTTGCGCTTCCTCCTCCGACATGCGGTTTGCCCAAAGGTCGTAGACATCCCAAGTCTGGGACAGCTCAGGAGGTGCTTGGTATGCGCCTGCAGTACGCTGGTCGAAGAAGATGTCGTTCATGGACGCGTTCATCATCATAGTGGTATTTGCAGCATTGAGGAGTGCGACTACAGTATCTCCGTTTGCCATCGTACGCGTCCACATAGAGATCTCGCCTTGGCCTGTCTCGTCGGGGTCGAGTTCGTATCTCCACTTGCGAATAGCCGCACCAGCAGATGTGTCCTGGTTGAGGGCGATGATGGCGGGATTGGAATAAATGGCGAGGTTGGCAGGGGATAAGTTGCTGATACTAGTCCCCATGAGGAGTGGTGAAGAGTTCATTGCCCACATGGTGAAGTGCACAACATACTCTGAGTCGGATTGTCCGCCATTGCCAATCTCGAGCATGTCCATATCGTTAAAGTAGCCCGACATGGTACGAGATTGAATTGCGGGCATCTTATTCAAAATGTTCATCACGGAGCAGTGGAAGCCAGGCCATGCGCAGCCGACGGCTTCCGTGCAGGGACAGCGTGCGTCCGGGCGGTTGAATGAATCGTAGATGTCACCTGACATACGGCCCGAATTTGCGATCGTATAAGCCCAGTCGTAGGGGTCGTCGTTGCCCCAATTGCACATGGAGTACACAATCTCTCTGCCTGTCGCGTTCAAGGCTTGAGACATGACATTGTAGCGATCGAAGGACAGCTTGGGTGTTCCGGACTGGCCCTGGTTGAAGCAATTGTCGTACTTGAGGTAGTCAACATCCCAACTTGCCCAAAGCTCAGCGTCTTTGGTCTCAAAGCCCAGAGAGCCCGGATATCTGCCACAGGTGAAGATGCCAGCGGATGAATACATGCCGAATTTCATTCCAAGGCTGTGTATCTGGTCCGCGATGGCTTTCATACCACTTGGGAATTTGACAGCTAAAAACTTTGTAAGCTGGGAATGACGGCGGTAAGGGAAAGAGAAGGCATACGGTTTTCAACGAGGTATCCGCTGGCGTTCCTTCCAGTAGACCAACAGTCGTCAAGCACAATGTAGTTGTACCCCAAATCTCGCAAGCCAAGGTCCACCATCTGCTGCGCAGTGGTGAGGAGCAGAGTCTCATTTACGTCGCAATGGAAGGCATTCCAGTTGTTCCATCCCATCTGGGGCACCAAGTTGAGGCCATTGTAAGAAGAGGCGCCGGGAATGACAACTTGGGGGGTTCCCGTAGAATTGTCGACATACCGGCGCTGATGATAGGCAGCCGTTTCGCCCATGAGCAAGGCGGCCGCGATCAGCAGTTGGGGAGCAGTTGCGCAGACCATGGCGGAAAGAAGAGCCAGGAGGACCGTGAGACTTGGAAGCCCGGGAGGTGATGATGGCCACTGTCCTGTCGAGGAAGAGGGTACATTTTATATGGCGTCATGACGCAGAGCCCCGTATGTCATCTAACCCAACTCTTCAAGATTTCCGCAGCATCCCCGCCCTCCGCCTGGGTTCCGCAGGAAAATTTGTGCGCCGAACAGCATGGCCAGGTACAGAGGATGGTCGATAGCGTCGTCATGTGGCAGTTGAGCGGTCCGAGAATTGCTGCGAGGAATTGTGGGGACGCGCGGGGAAGTCCCCAGGTCTCCACCTGGAATCCAATCTAAATTGCCCAGTTCCGGGTTTACTGCGCACCGCTCGGCGGCTGTGACAGGATGGAGCCTGTTGTTGAGAGGGGAGAGTGTTCCTCTTTGGCTTGCCAGAATTTGCCTGCAGGGAAGACGTTGAGATTGTGGCGTGATGTGAGTTCGGCGCAATCGAACGGTGAGGCTGGCGTCGCTAGTCCGAATACGGGAGAGCATCCTGCCCCTGGCCCGCTAGTTCGCATTGGCACTAGTGCACTGCCAGTCAAGACGAAACGGAGCACCTCGAGGGAGGTAGATATCCCACATATGCAGACACTCTGGCCTGTCAGCTGAGCGAGGAGGATTGGAGGTTCTTGTCGAGGCTGTTCCTTATCTAGAGGAAGGGAGAGCCTCGTGTGGATTCAGCCCGATGAAGTCGTGCTGGATTTGGCAGCACCGGACTTGCTTCTCTGTGGCCGTATTTCGACGATACAACTCATATCGTTCTGCAATGCGGCGAGCCCGAACTTTTAGATGTAGAGTTTGAGACTGTGCTCAGCCACAGAACAAGGCTGATCCCCTGATTTAGTCTACATAGCCCTCTGGAATCCTTCCATTTCCACCTTCCACTCTTTCGGGAATACCAGCCCATCCAACCCATCCCAC
>JAAZQE010000421.1:0-25378 GCA_013620735.1 Clavariopsis aquatica | reverse complement strand
TAATTAAATTAATCCATCAATCCAACAAAAATTCTCGGCCGCAATAATAGTCACCACATGAAGAAGCTTTCCCATCCCATCCTATCCCTCGTGACTTTATTGGTCAGCCTCCCGTTATTCTTGACACATGGCAGCAATACATGACGTCCTTGTGGGCCCATTCCAGATAACCCTTCAGTGGTTCCTATTGCGTTTTCGCCTCCATGACCTTGCTCACGCCCAAGTTCGGGGATAGGTCTAGGGCGAGGGGAAAAATCAAAAAGTGGGCAAACTCGGCGAGGCTCTAGCCACAACTCACACAATTCGCACATCACATCAGCCCCCCGAACCGAGCGAAACCACGGGAATGCCCGTAGATGGAAGAGAGAGAGAGAGAGAGAGAAAAAAACCTACTCTTTTTATCACAATAATGCTGACATTACACATGAAAATACTTTTGTACTAGTAAGTGGGTAAGACTCTACCTTGGAAGTGGACATGAACAGTGGAGTACTCAGGGGTTCACCGGAAGGGGAAATGCGATTTATCACACATATCCACTTTTGATTATACAGCCCTCCAGTCGCACTATCAAGCTATACATCATGACAGGCGATCCACAAGAGAATGCCCGCTTTCATGTGCGTTTATTCGAGGCGGTATGATGTCGTCTGTGGGGCTTTTTAGGTGGCCAACGGTTTCAGGACTCGGCCAGGTACGGGTTATGTGAAAAGTCCTGGACGACCGAGTTTGGATACAGAGTGAAAAGATGAATACATCGGTCCGAGGCTCCTGTCTAGCGGATGATGGCCTGTCTGGGAGGCTGTCTGCTACATGGTGTGAATGTGACAGATATATAGGGCGAGAGACCTGTAGTGAGCGATCAAGCCATATCATTCAATACACCGAGTTCTTTCTTCGAAAATCGACACCACACCACTGGCTTATCACCCTTTATTTGTATCTTCTGATCTCGCTATCCATCCACCAATGGCACTCTCTTTTATAAACTTCGACCCTGTCGACGTCGTGCCAAAAACTCAAACTACCATGTCCCCCAACGCTCGTCCATACCTCTCGCGACTGAGCAGCCACAGCTCCACCAAGAGCAATGTAGACTATCTCAACCTCGCAGGAGAGACAGACAATGGTGGCCCCAATGCCATTGAAGTCCCGGCTACACGAAGCCAAACTGCCCACGTCGATCCTTACATGCACAATCTTAGTTTGTCACCCTCGATGAAGGACCGTCGAGGATCTCGCAACTCTTTTGGGGCCTCGCTCCCTATCCCACGCTCGAAACGGCAATCCCGCCTATCCTCAGTCCATTACCCTGCCCGCCCGGGCATGCCACCGATTCAAGCGAGCCGAGATATCCTCGCTGCCAACGTGCAGGACATGTCGTCCGAGAAGGTCAAGGCGGCGAAGAACATGGCCTTTGTTTTCGACATCGATGGTGTACTCGTCCATGGCGATCGTCCAATCCCAGAAGGCCGTCGTGTGCTTGAAATTCTAAATGGTGACAACGAACTTGGCATCAAGATTCCGCACATATTCCTCACCAATGGCTCTGGAAAGCCCGAGGCACCGCGTTGCAAACAGCTGTCCGAGATCTTGCATTCACCTATTTCTACTGACCAGTTCATCCAATCCCACACCCCTATGCGTGCTCTATCCGAATACTACAAAACCGTGTTGGTTGTCGGCGGTGAAGGATACAAGTGCCGGGAGGTAGCAGAGGAGTACGGCTTCAGTGATATCGTGGTCCCCAACGACATCGTGGCCTGGGATCCGACAATTGCCCCATACCGTATATTCACTGAAGAAGAACGTGCGACGTCCCGACCGCGCGATTTTTCAAAGATTAACATTGAAGCTATCATGGTGTTTTCTGACAGCCGCGATTATGCAACAGACATGCAAATCATAATGGATCTGCTACGTAGCGAAAACGGCCGACTACACACCATAGCAAAAGATCCCGTGTCTCAGCGAATTCCCATCTTTTTCTCCCAGGGCGATATGCTCTGCCCGACAGAGCACCCGATTCCTCGAATGAGCCAGGGTACTTTCCGAATTGGTCTCGAGGCCATGTACAAGGCCTTGACTGGTGAGGATCTCGAGCGTGTGGTATATGGCAAGCCCGAATTGGCGACCTACAAATACGCCGATGAGGTCATTGCGAGCTGGAACGAGCGAATCCACAACGAAGACATCTTGCCAAGTAAGAGTAGCACGTACATGATAGGTGATAACCCTGCTAGCGACATCGTAGGCGGTAATCTTTATGGTTGGAATACCTGCCTCGTTCGCACTGGTGTTTTCCAAGGAGGTAATAATGATGAGAACAACCCCGCCAATTTTGGGGTGTTCAAGAATGTTCTCTACGCAATTCAGGTAGCGATGCGTAAAGAACTGGGTGAGGACTTCCGCTTTGAATTCGATTATCCCAATCCCATTCACGGAGGAGAGACTAGCAGTGCTATTGAGTGATTTTGTTTCTTCCTATGGCGACAGTTTGGAGCGTCTTGGGTTCATTCAGTTTCAGTGTCCAATCTCTAGCAAACTTAGTTTAGTTTGCATAGGTAGATTTCCAACATCTCATCGGAGATTGAGGGTACTAGCGGCAAATTGACATTGTTCTTTCGTTCATCATCGCGCTAAGGTTCAAGGGACATGTGATTTAGTCACTGTTTGGAGGAGAGAGATTTTTGCAGTGCGCATCACTCTTATCCTAAAGGAAGAAATCGGCTGATCTCATGGGAAACAAAACAAACAGGCATTGCAATCCGAGAAACCTGACCAATTTCTTGCCTTGATTGAGTTTTTAGTTGTTTTAATGAACGGAAAAGGCTGGGGGCCTAAACACATCAACCGGGAAGAAGTTGATCCAACATTTGGAGAGACTCTCGGTCCCGAGTCCTGGCTATCCGGCCTAGTTTGTGAGGATCTGGACTTGGTATGTGAGATAGCACAAGATCTGGAAAGTGTTGTTGTGTGAAAGCTATAGTGAATTGAGCATCGTCAAGTTTTTGCTCCGAAAGTAGGCGATGGGCGACCCCTAAACACAATTGGACCAGGAGCTTGTGTGCGGATTTCGAGGTGCGTTTAATCTGCATAGTCATCCCTTTCGCATCTCTGATAAACGCTAGCCCTGGGCTAGCCGTGGATTGTGAAGGATGATGCAACCATAAGATAGATTGGATTGCTCTCATCCGCGTACCAGTCCAAGTATGACATGATTGGAGAAATGACTGATATAGCTCTGTCGAGACACCGCTTGTAGAGTTTGCGAGGATATGTCTGACGAGGTTGGTGCCAGCTGGCTGTAACATTTTCTCCATAGGAGAGCCTGAAGTATTTACATCCTTCTCTGCCCGTTGGAATATGGTAAGCGCGTGGTCGATCGTGGGCTCACTTTTGAGTTTCGACATCACCATCAATCTTATAATTTCAGTCCTGAATGCCTGCACCTGGGCTGCGTTGAATCCCGTTTCCTTCATCCGCTGTTCGGGGTTGTGATTGAGCCAGCGCCAGAGTGGTGCTTCTGCCTCTTCTGCTAGTAACAAGGGTATGAGTTTGGTTAAGAGATGACACCGTGATAAATCGACAAATTCTCTAGATCGATCTTCACCACTATCTCGCAGCCAGGCTGCAATAAAAGAGCCTGGTCTACCTTCATAATGACGGCTTTGGGAGTTCCGGGGTTGAGCTTGGGCGGTGGCTTTCTCGCACATTTCTAGACACGCAACGGCTTGTTGCACATTGGCAGCCCCACTTGCAATCTGAGCACTGAACCAGCCCAGAGGGTCTCTGAGAATATCGCGAGCATCCGATGGATTAGACTCTCCTCGTCGCGGTCGTGTCGCAAAAAGGGGACTCGCAAGGATGGACTCGATGTGTGTGCTAGCTACACTCTGGGAGGATGGGGTGGAATTGCGGCGATTCTCACTTAATGGAGGTGTATGGGCATGCTTTGTGTGGTTAGGGAGGGAAATGGGGTGCTCGCGGTCGAGGTGGCCACGGAACGAAGTGGTGAGAAGATTGAGAAGGTGTTGGCTCTGTCTATTTGAGAGTGGGAGTTGCGGGTGGAGCTTGTTGGCGAGGCCTCGCAGGCCAGGAGTGGGTTGCATTGGGGTGGCGGAAGATATGGACGTGTCTACGGACACAAGTAGGTTGCTTCTGGTGGCGACCTTTACTGTGGTTGGACAGGGTTGAAGCCCCAGAGAGTACCAAGGAGGTGGCGTGGAGCTGGGCGGTGAGGCGTATGTGTATTGGCAGGCGTTTTCATAGGCGTATATAGACTGTGTGTCTTCGCATACGAGTCGGATGCTGGTGGTGAGTCGTGAGCTTTGCTGGGCGGGGTGGTGTGGTGGCGTCCCGCGGTGCTGCTAGCTGAAACACGGTCACGTGAGACATGTTCCTCAGCCAGCGCGAAGACCGCGCCCCAGAAAGCACCTGCTCCCTGCCCTCAACCATTACAACTCCCCTCCCTCTCCCCAGACAACCCGCCCCATTGCCCACATCGCATCAAAGCTGCGCGTCCCACGGCCCTCGGAGCAAGCTGAGTGCCAAGGCGATTGCTTGCCCTTTTAGCTGTGACCTTGATCTCCCTGCCTTCGCCATCAGCTCTCTCGTCCACCATCACCTCACCCACTCCACCACGCCCCAGCGGCTCTCTCACACAACACACACACTTACATGTCTGAAGTACAGTCCCGGCCCGCCGCGCGCGGCAGGACCACAGCCCGCAGCGGACGAGGTGCACATGGCTCTCGAGGCCCCCGAGCAAACAAACAAACCAACGGCGATTCTGCCATCGACACAACAGCCGACGAAGGTGAACTGGGCGAGCTGAAGCGCCGCCACTACTCGCAATTGGTCATACTCAAGGAGATGTTCCCTGACTGGGATGACGTCGACCTCGTGCTGGCCATCGAAGACTCTGACGGCGATGTCCAAGCCACCATCGAGAAGATCACCGAGGGTAAGCCCCCTCCCTTTTTGCATCAAGCATCGCCTTTACTGCTTCGAAGGGCCACTGTTCTATAATCCCTACCACTGGATACATTTACTGATATTTTTTTTCTGTAGGAAACGTCTCCCAATTCGCTGAAGTCAAAAAGACAAAGGATCGCTCTCGCTCCAAAGTGAAAGACTCCAGCGCCCCAGCAGATGGTCCATCTATGCGCGGAGGAGGCCGCCCTAGCCGTGGCGGGGATAGTGTTCGTGGCGGTCGTACTCGCGGTACTGAGCGAGGCCGCGGAGGATTTCGCGGCACCCGTGGAGGAGCCACGAATGGCACACGTCCTACTGGTGCACCAGCATCGATCCCGACGAATGAGTCGCCCGCTTGGGACATGCCCGAAGTCGCAGCTGACCCAAAGGAAGATGCAACACCCGCAGCTGAAGAATCTCCTGCCGCCGCGAAGGTCTCCGAGCCCGAGGCGCCCAAAGTTGTTACCCCAGCGCCACCAGCTAAGAAGACATGGGCTAGCATGTTTGCGAAGCCAAAGCCAACACCTGCACCCCCTAAGCCTGTTGTGCAAACCCCCGTAGCCCACGAAGAACCTGCTCCCCCACCTGCTGAGGTCCCGGTACACGAAGAAGTGCAAGAGACAGTGGTGGAGCCAGAGGAACCGCCCGCAGAGCCGGCCACAGACATCGTTGAAGATGAACCTCAGATTGCTGTTGAGGATACGTCAGATTTGGAGCCCGAAAAGTTGGACGATGCTAGCCCTGAGCTTACACTCACTCCTTCCAAGGATGAGCTCACAAAAGACAATGTTGAACACTTGCCGGACGAGTCTCAGCCGCCACCGACTGAAACTGCTGCGAGCACTGTTGCTGGTTCGGGAGACATTGGCAGCGTTGCTGGTGTAGCAACTCCACTAAGCACATCCGGACAGGTTCCCATCAGTCGCTCTGCTGCTGGAGGATATGCCACGACTGCGCTCAAGGCCACCGGGGCCCCCCACCGTAGCGCAAGCTCGCAGAGAAGACTCGTTGAACAACAGGAGGCCGTCGTAATGCCCGGAAACCATGCGGTGGACCGAGCAGCAGTTCAGTTTGGTAGTCTTGGTCTTAATGGCGATCTGGATGCCGATAGCCTGGACGTAGATGAAGACAGAGAGGAAGCAGAAACGAGGACTCAACCTCCTCAGCACTCACCCGTACAACCAAGGGCCTCCCTACCTCCTGCACCTCGCCAGGCTCCTCCACAAGTCGAAGCCCAGCCCCAAGAAGCTGTTCCAACACCTAAGCAGGCTCCTGGCCTACCACCGCCATCTCAACAACACCAGCCTGCTGGCCATCAAATACCTTCCAATCCTCTTGGTCCTCAAGCAATGCAAAACCAGGGCTCACAAGGCAGCCAACCGTACAACCAATTTGGTCGTTACGGACAGGGGGGTATTCAATCAGAACCTTCAGCACCCCCTCAAAAACCATATGATCCATTCGGCCAACAAGCCCCGCAGTCGAGCCAGTACGATTATCCTGGCCAACAAAACCAGAACATAGCACAGCAACAGCAACCACAGTCACAGGCTGGCGGGTTCTCGTCTGCACCCGACAGCTTCAGCTCACAGTACCTCACTTCCGACCAACAACGGTCTGCGTATCAAAACTACTACCAATCATATGGCCAGCAAAATACACCCAGTCAACAAGAGGCTGGCTCTGCACAACAGCGTAGTGGCAGTGCTTTTGGCACTGGCCCAACCGACTCGGCCTTCCCACCGAGTCAACAAACCCAACAACAGGTACGAGTTTTCACTTCAGACAAATGGGTGTGCTTATAGACACTTCACATCTACCTCCATTTATTTTATTTTTTTCCTTTCTTACAACCCCATAATGGTGTGAGCACCGCTAACATGTTCGCACAGACTCAAAGCCGCTACAACGAAGCTCAAAACAGCGGCCATACCACCCCAAATCCAGCGCTGGCGGGACAACACCCTACGGGACCCGCATCGCAGCAGGGCCAACACATGCACCAGCCCCATGCGCAACCTGGACAAGGCGGTGGTTACCCATATAATCACCCGTATTTCGGCACACCGTACTATGCGGCTTATATGAACCAATACGGAAATTACGGACAGCAGCAGGGAGGCTACGGTGGTTTTGGCGGAAAGGGCATGTATGGCCAACCGCACCACTACGGGATGTCCCCACAGGCATCGTTTGACCAGCACTCGTCTTCGCCCGCCAACGCTGGCGGTTTCGGACAGTCTTCGATGCACGGCCGAGACAGTGCACTTGGCGGAGGCCTTGGTGAGTATGGCCGGTCGGTATCAACAGCTTCGCAGACCCAACATACTGCCACGGCTGGCGCTGGTGGCTTCGGGGGTCTTCCGGATACCTTTGGAAGATCTCAGGGAGCTTATCCAAACCAGAATTCATCCTATGGTCAGCAACAAGGAGGCCAACAAAGCACTAGCGAAGACTCGTTAAGGCCCTTTGGCGACTCCAAGAGCGGCGGTCCCAGTCCATCTGCACTCGGGGCTCAACCCGGACGACCAGGCTCAGCGACTAACAACACGCCCGGCCAAACAGGACAAACTGGGCTGCCACAACAGTCTCACCAGCAGGGCTTCGGCGGTTATCCTGGTCATTTGAATCAAGGCCAAGGCAATCAGTATGGCGGCCTCGGTGGTCTTGGTCATCAGGGAGCCGGAAGCCACCAATCGGGAGGATATGGACAATATGGTGGTTTCGGTGGCGGAGGATATGGAAGCTACAACCGTGGTGGATGGGGAACAAACTATGGGCAGCAGCAACATTAACGCCCTAAGGTTTGGGAGTTAAATGGCGAAGGATACTTGGCTTTGATGCAAGGTCATCGCTAATCTACGGGAAGGAAACCAAGTCAACGGTGCATTGGCGAGGGGTTTCCTGTTCCCGAATTTCCGAATTGATGGCATAGCATATCTTTTTGCTGCCTTTGTATTATGACGAACAACCGGATTACTTTCTCCCTTATCTCCTCTTGCATCCCATCAATATTTCCTTTTTTGTCTTGGCTTGAATGGCGCTCGTGTTACGATCAAGTCTGATCCCATATCTATTTCCTGGAGTCTTTTCTGAATGCAAATCAAGGGGCAAGGGAGGATCACCAAATCCAAAAAATAGTATTTTGTGCTTTCTGCGCCTTTCCCCTTAGTTTGTCTTTTACGACAATTATTTCTTAGTACGGTTTCTTGGACCTGATCCGGAGGGGCGATCGGGGGAAAGAAAAGTTCGAGTGCGAGTTAACTTTTAGTGATCAGAATGTATGGTATCTGCAGGTGGGGGGGGAGAGAGTGTGCTTGGGTAGTTGGATGGGGTGGGTGGTCTAGTCCGGACTTCTTACAAGTCGCAGCGATGGGATCTATCAAATCAAATCTAATGGCAACCCAGCCACTTCTTTCGATTCTTTGAGCGGTGAGAGCGGCGAGAGCGGCAAGCTCCCGGCTGCTGCTGCTGCTGCTGCTGCTCCTTTTCCTGTTAAGTAACCATGGACAGGGTTTATGTGCAACCCAGGCTGGTCTCACCGCCGGTCTACCTTTATCCATGGCAAAAGCGTCTTCCTACTTCTTCCGAGCTGGCAAACTCTCTTCGTTGTCGCTTGACTGTGTAACCTATCTATAGGAAGAACCCAGCCGTTTCCCGAGTGTATTCCGACGACGAAGGAGTTCTCACCCGATGCATAGTCAAAACGCGTGAGGTCAAGTTTAAATTGCAGATCACATCCGAGGCACAGGGTTCAGTCTTCTTAGACCCTGGCGATGATGCAGGTACGTACCTTTTATCGGCGCCGACATGAACTAGAGCAGAAACATTTTGGAAAATGGCGCATTTCACACGCAATTCTGTCGTGTTCTGACATCCATATACTGCAGTCAATGCGCACATGCACTTATAGAACTTCTGCGTTAAATCAGTACGGGTGACTAACATGTTCATTTTTATATTTGCTTCTACTCAGCGTGGCTTTCACACCCAACAAACAGTATGACGGCTGACGCAAAGGCATGCACCTAGACACTGAACACGCTGACGCTCCCCATCTCGCCTCGTGCCACACTTCCTAGCTCCCGAGTTTCCATACAAATAGTAATTTTTTCACCGCTCCCACTCTATCAAGCAAGTTTCCTCCAACACGCCCGACAAGACCCCACTACTGGCCCACATGCTCTAGTCCCCTCCAAGCTAGATGCTCGGGAGCCACGCAGCGCGGCATGCCCGCATCGCTCGGGAGGGGGTGGGACCTTATCAGCACCTTGATGGCCGTGTTGGAAAACGATGAGTCCGAGGCTTGACGTGAGGGTTTATAACGAGTGCCCTCCGCACAGTCAGTTCATGGAAAACCTTGACAAGCTGAATCTGAGGGACTTGGAAGAGGCACTGTGATTGGGAGTTGGGAACTTTGGGCTGAACGAACGACACTTGAGCGATTATTAGACCGTGTTGTTTTCTTTTGCGTCTCGACTGTCTTATTGCAAGCTACCGGTATCACCTCATTCCCAAGGCTTTGTGCTCCATCGTCGCCTGCTCTACTCAGCCTACAGAATCTTTTTTGAAGACAAGATACTCATACCAACCACATATTCGTCAAAACGTACCAGCATCGCCTCCGTAGAAATGGCAGAGCCGCAAGTCATATCTTCGCCACTACTCCGCCTTCCCTTCGAGATCAGGCTGATCATCTACGAATACCTGCTCTTTCCGTCTACGACGCCGTCCTCCGGTCAAAGCACTTCGGTCAGCAATCTGCTTCCAGACTACCACACCTACTACACTTCTGCATCAGACACAGATGCGTTCACTCTGACTGTTCGGACTATCGATCCGTACCTTGGAGCGCACAGTTCGAGGGCATGGCGACGAAGGTCGACATACTACGTTCGCACTGGTATGGCTTTCCTGATCACCGTCATATCCTCCTTTTATACCACAGGCCCAAAAATCTCACCCCATCAATTCAAAATGCTAAATAAAGAGAATAGGTCCCTTTCTAACCACCACCACCCCAACGACATACCGCATTCTGCTTTCACCATACACATCTCACCTCCGCCAAAGCATACCCTCACTCCTATCTTTAAACCGCCAAATCCACGCTGAAGCCTCCAAAACTCTCTACTCTACATACAAATTCTCCTTCTCTACCAACATCGAGGCAATAGTCCCCTTCCTTTCCGACCTCACTCACTGCTCCCGCTCCGCATTACGCCATCTCTCTCTGACCAAAAAGGCACTCCCCTGCACCAAAGAATTTGACCGTGCAGAATGGAGTGCCGCCTGTTCCTTCCTCTCCACAAAAATGTGCTTACAAACTCTTTCATTAAACATTATTGCTGGTAAGCCAGCTGAGGGCTGGGACACCGTAACCCCAATTTCAGCGTCTGATTTTGAGGTTTTGCGGCGTGTGAAAAAGGAGTGGGGGTCCAAGGTTGGTGGTGTGGATTTGGAGTGGATGGAGCAGTTAATAGCAATCAAGGGATTGAGAGGTTTGAAGATTAAAGCCAAGGTGGAGCATTGTCCGCCACCTAGGAGCGAGATTATGGCGTTCTGGATTGCATTTAGCAAGAGTATTGAGGTTGGATTTGAGCAGTTTGTTAGCCGGGTAATGATAGAAGGGAACTAAGAGGGGGACATCATCGTAGACGTGTGGTAATTGAGGGGATAATATCTACAAGAAATTCAGTGCACTCTATCCATTTTTTCAGGTCATCGTCAAACATGTGGGCAACCTAGGCATTTAGTACGCATTTGGTGGTAGGTATATAAAGCGTAGTCACCCCATCAACGTGAATATCATTGGCTATTTACCCGCCAAAGGGTTCATGTTATTGGTGGTATATACATGTGTGAATCTAAAACGAAAGGACATTGGATAGGATCTCACTACAACATACTCAACCAACGAGTGATAATACCGTCATATCCTGATGGAAAAAGAATGCCCCATGCCGTCCAAACCTGTAACGTGAGAACCTCAATTTGAGTTGCCCATTTAAGACCTGTAATGTAATCACCTGATGCCTTGTCGGCTCTATAAGTAAGACCATAACCCCATCTTGTCGATTCGAGAAACCAGATCATAGTTCAGATCGTCGACTCGACAGGACAAATTAATTTTCCGCGTCGTTGAGTTAATGACCTTGATGATGTTACTAAGAGTGCGCAGGAAAGGCAGTAGTGTAGCACTTACCTCTGATGCTGATCCATAGTCGTCCTAGAAAACCACAAACCATCTGAATTCGCATTCCACATTTGTGTTAATCCTATAACCATTTGCTACCATGTTCCCGATATCTATTCTCGGAATCTCCAATTCTTACCATGTACGGAATGAGACAGCACTACAATCGCAACGCTGAAAACATGACACAAGTGGCTTACCTTCGTTTACTAGACCCACCACGCTTGACCATGGGTGGCTTGATAACCGCAGGCCTCGGCACGAGGAGCGTCTTGCTAGCGAAAAGTTTGTGGGCGAGGGCTTCTTTAGGCTGGATACGTTTCTCAACATTCCAGTTGAGAGTTGCACTGAGCAAATCCGAAAAATCAGTAAGCTCAGTAACAGTTGGTCCGCCCTCGGCAATGCCTTGAGCGGCATCGAGAACACGAGTTTTGAGATCCCGGGGTATTTTCTTCTGCTGTTCAATCTTGCGGACAGAAAGCTGAAAAGAAGTTAGTTACATATGACACTGAGCAATGAAGAGTGATGAAACTGAGTAACAAAACATACATTGCCTTGCGGGTCGGCCTCTCGGCTGATAAACTTGAGAGGAGGCCCTAATTCGAAATTTGCTAGGACGCTTCCTGGTTGGCCTTTTCTAAGAAGTTTCTCGCTCGGCCATCCAAGGCATTCCAAGAAGGCTTTGATCATCTGGTTATTTGATCTGCCTGTGAAGAGAATCTTGCCAGTCCAGAGCTCGTATATGGTGCATCCGATAGCCCACATATCAATAGCATATCCATACTCCATATCTAGGACGATCTCCGGTGCCCGGTAGAACCGACTGACAAGATATTCAGTACGGTCTATGATGTCCCGCTTATCGGCGGCGGTACCTAGATCGCAAATTTTGACTGACTTTTTATCGTGTGAGACCAGAATGTTATCAGGTTTGAGATCCAAATGAATAATTTGATTGTCCCGCAGGTGCTGCAGGCCGCTGAACATTTGGCGAGCATACATTTTGACTGCTTGGAGAGACAAGCCATGGCCATTGGTGTCTTCTTTCAAAAGATCCCGCAGATTTTTGGCCATATGCTCGAACACAATACAAAGGTGGCCCTTGTGATCGAATGATCCAAGGAGTCGAATGATGTGCCGTTTGTCCAGTGGATCTGATTCGTTCAGCTTGCGCAGGAAGTCCATTTCTTTCTGACTAGCTTTGCGCATCAAATCGTTCCTGCGAACGATCTTTATCGCAACCAACTTGGCCTTCTTTTCGTTACTTAGCTCTTTCACGTCCTCAGCTTGGGCGACATTGGCGAACACGCCTCGACCGAGAAGCTTGACCATTCTGTACTGGCCAGCGTTGACAAGCTCATTGCTTATGATCTTGTAGTAACCCTCCGGATCGTCCCAGTTATCGAGAAGTTTTGCGTCCAGTACCGTGCCCTTTACTACGTCATTCTCTTGCTCCTCTTCTTCGTTTTCTTCTTCGTCGTCATCAGACGCAAACATGTCAAAATCCTTCTTCTTTGATTTCGCTGGGGCGGACGGTTCGACAGTGGAGATGGTAGATTGAAGATTAGAGCCATTCTCGTCGAAGGTGGTGGACGGTAAATCTGATTGTTGAGCTTTACGAACAGCACGAGCACGGTCTTCTAGCATATCTTCGGTAGGATCGTAGTTAGCTGCGGAGGGGCTGTTTCCTTCAGTTGTTCCGTCCTGCTTGTCGATGATCATGACGTCTGGTGAAATTGGCGTGCAATCCATGTCAGCAAAACGCGGGGAGTCTGCAGGAGGTGAGTTGACATTCTCGGATTGTCCAACTAGCGAGGTGACATTGAGAGTAGTGTTCTCGCAGGCACCATTGATTATTGCCTGTTGACGAAGAAGTGTATTGCTAGCGGATCCAGTGGCTTGTTTTGCAGCCATTTCAGCGCGCTTAGCTGCCCACTTTCGTTTCTTTTCTTCTCTTGATTCTTCAGAGGGTGCTTGGTCTTCAAATGCTACAGTGATGGAGTAGTCAGGTTCATCATCGGCGTTAGTCCTGTCGATATTGATTAGACATAGGCCATTTTCAGGAGGAAGTACGACGCACATTTCAACATCCTTATTTTGGTCGTGGGTCGTGGGTCTGACAGACTGCTTCATGTCCTTGCCATGTTTCACATGACCAGAGCCATGTGATCGACCCTTAGAGCCATATTCATCATGCTGGCGGCCATTACTGCGTTCTTGATGTACACCATTAAACCCCGGCACAGGGATGGGGTGCTCGTTGTCGGCATATGAAATTGGTGGTGGATAGCGTTGATCATTCGTGTTGACGGCGTCTTTATTGGTTCCTGCCTGGCGAGACCCTGCGCGTGCGTCATCGTAATGGTTTTTCGATCGACGGTCTTCATGTCTGCTTCCATCAGCGTGATATCGTTTGTCTGGTCGACCAGAGCGTGGTGGCGGAGACGCTTTGCGTTTGCTGTGAGAAGTCCGCGAGTCTCGGCCGCCACCACGACTGCCACGATTGTGTCGATAGGGTGAAGGAGATCGATCGCGGTTGCGTCTGTATGGCGATGGGGAACGGGTAGGCTTGCGACGATACGGTGAAGGAGAGCGACTCAGAGCGCGATAATTGTGACCTGGCGCGTTCAGCGTCCGTTTGGTGCGCGTTGTTGAATCCACCTTACTATAGAGGTCCGAAGTTCCATCAAGGCCGAAGACCCTGTTGGAGCCGTCAATGGCAGATTCGCGGGGACGACTGAGCGTGTTTGCCTTGTGGTGTTTGTCGACGACTTCACCTTCCGATGTAGAGCTAGCGCGGGAGACCATCGTATCGTCCGGATGCGGCGTCGCGAGTTCTTCTACAAGCAAATGTAACGGGTTACAGGCGTCAGTGTACGTTTGGTACTGGGGATAAATGAGTGCCTTTGCACCCCTACTGACTGTGCGCCCCGAGTTGGAGTAGTCCGACGTGCCCTGCCGAAGCGGGGTGTGAAGGTAAGGGGGCACGCAGAAAGGAAGAGCGAGCCGGAGCGATGAGCTGTAGTGGGAGGAGAGGAGATGAGGAGTGGAGCGGGAAGGAAGTTGCGGTTGTGGTTGGTTGTTGGTGGGGAGCAGGCGGGGAGCTGTCCTTGGGTGAAGTTCAAAAGATTCTCGGCTAACCAGTTTCCAGGCTAGCGTTATCGACGCCAAGCCCGACAGGTAACCAATTCACGTGACGAAAAGGTCTAGGTTCAACAATGTACAGCCAAACCAGAGAGATAGAGAGGGGGTTGCGGTTCACCACTGACCTCATATCTTTGAGACCCCTGATAAGTGCTGGTAAAGCAACCATGAACAAAAACCCGCACTATTAAGCAGTCCTTGCATTCCATCGTAGTTACCACAATGTTACGCGTCACTTGAGAATGCTTCAGTGTGGGTGTAGAAATCTTTGCCCGCCTGTTTCAGGTCAAGTCTACCAAGACAACCCGTCTTTGGATCTTGAAGCCCACGAACCATGAGCGTTGCAAGTTGTTATAATGTGGAGATGTTCAAGGTTTCCCACATCTTGGTCAGCCCTGAGATATACATTCTATCTTCAAATAACACATTGAAAAGACCTGTAGTTTCCGGGCCTGTGAGCCTAGTGTAGGGCCAACTCTTCCTTGACGGTGTGGTGGCGAGATATATGGTCCTAAAGATATCAAATGCGATCTCAAAACTCTTACCGGTAGGATTAAGGAAAGCCGAACTACAGAGGGTTATACTAAAAGATGGCGGATTTGAAACAAAGGTAACCAAAGCTGCCTTTGGGCCGTGGGAACTACTAACAGGTTTGAACCGTGTCGGGGTGAGAATCAGTATAGAGTTCGAAAATAACCGAATTGCAACACATACACCATAGCAGACTGAGACATGCCTATCTATGTGCGAACCTCATACGCGTTCGATAGTATTGTCGGATGTCCTAAAGGAGTACATATTGGGGAAATTGTCTCTCACTAGGAGAAGGACCCATACCATCCAGGAACAAGATATTGAGCCAAAGGAGGAACAGAGTCAAGATACCGGAGGGATCCAGCGTGCCACGAAGTAGTGTGATTTCAATCATGTTCGTGTTTCAAGTGGAGACTTCAAGTAAAATAAACTTTGCATCGAGGAAGATCACAGCATGGCCCTGAAAAGATGTGATTTGCGAGGCAGTGGCGGAAGAGGAGCCCCGATACATGTGCATGCAGTTGCAGTTGCAAATGCAGCCCCATAGTAATTCCAGATACCCGATAACCGATAGATAGACGTACCAGTAGTACATGCGGCGTTGCCTTGCCACAAGGGTCCCATGGAAGGAAGTGGAGATGCTGAGGTTGAGTAATCGGGTAGCTGCACCTGTCCAATCATGAAGTACGGAGTTGCGGCTAGTGCTGTTCATTAGCTGGCGCGGAAAGGGGCAAGTTGTGGGGGAGCGCTGAGCCCAGCCCGAATTTCTCGGGACAGGATGATCAACCGTTGTCTGGTAGTCAGGGAGATCGGAGTTGGGGCTCGAACACAAGGCACGTGCGTGCGACGAAATGATCCACTATCCAGGAGTAGACGACGAAATGTTAACTACCAAAGTTGGATGCAGCCACTAAATAGCTCTTGCATCTAGGGTAGAGTAGCACGCGTAGATTATTAGGCTCTATGGGCATATAGAGCAGAAACTCCGCTCGATATCATACCGTTTTGAGAGATTCTGTTGGCAGGATAGGCTCCGAGAGTTATGCAAGGCCACGTACAGTACATCTAGATCGGCTCAAAACGAAGCAATGGATCATGGTGTGCAGTTACAGAAGATATTGTAGCAGGGAGCTAAGATTGCCCCATTTGAACAAGTTAAGGAAGGTAAATTGCCAGCAGGTGGACACCAGAGGGTAAAGACAAGAATAAGGTACGATATTAACGGCGGGCTCGCTTTCCCCGAGACAACGTTAGAGTGGAAAGCGTGCTATGAGCTACCGCGAGCTCAGCGTGGAGTAATCAACGCGACTTCAATGTAATTTAACAGTGATGTCTAAAACATGGAGCGAGTTTGACCAGATCAAAATCACAACCGTAGTCTATCAATCCGTCTACTCCCTTAAATAGTGGGAGGTTGTGGAGTGGGCACATCTTTCGAGTACACCCAATCCGATTGTTGTCATGAACTTTTGAAAACCCATCCTGCATTGACATATAGTACGAATACCCCACACATTTGGATTTTCAAGCTATAAGAATAGCTCCACAAACTGGGTGGGTACGAGTATATCGTTTGCGGCAAAATACTCGGGCTAATTCGAAGCGCGGGAGCTTGAGACGGCTAGACCAGTGCGTCTATCAGCTACAGTCTACATCCTTCGAGCCTCTACTCTCATTCGTGCATGCATCTGTCCTTGGGATAGGACTTCTGAAATTTGTGAGTGTATGGGCCCACCTAAAGGAGATGCTGCGAAAGCCCTCCACAGGCCGCTCCGCACTCATTCATGCCTACCCCTGGGCTAGTGGCTGCAGGTGATGGGAGATTGACGAATTGGCATGAAAGCCGTTGAAAGAAATGCGCTCCTGTCTTGCCGTATAGTCGAGCTCGAAACAGTTGGTCAGGACAACGTTGTCGAATGGTTTCGAGGGAGCCTGGCCTTTGCGAACCATCGTCAGCCAGCTGCGGCACCGCGTCGGGCCTATTGTCGGAAAAGGGTGCGTAAGGAGCCATGTAGCATGTGATACTCTTTCAACGACTTACTGCAATGTTGCGGTAGTCTTGAACGCGTCGGCAGCGGGAAGGTGACATGGTCCTCAATCTTACCACGACAAGTGACGTAACGAGGATGTGATTGTGCAAAACCACGATGAAGAAGGATACTGTCAAACTCAAAAACCACGTCATGGGACCTCAGGCGGAAAGCCCCCAGATCGCACTCTGCACGGCAGATCATTCATTGGAGCGTGATCAGCGAGCTGAGACACCATCTATCGGACCGACTAAAGATTGCCATCCTGCCCATTTTGGCCTACAGCGCCCGCATTATCGGAAGGGGGTTCCTGGCTGACAAGCCGATAGAACGAAGGTGAACCCTTCTTCAGGGTCTAGATCGCGGTGGTTTTGAAAGTTGCCCGAAGACTTATCCATCAGTCGACAACTGCCGCATGTCAGTTTGCAAAGTTTAGAAGGCAACGTCACAGCCAGCAACCCCAACATCGTCTTTCGGAGATCCCGTATGCAGATATCCCAGGTTGTACACTGCGTGATAAGGGATACGTACGGCGATATAGCGGCGGCGGCGACGCAGGGCAGTTGGATGGTCCAACACTGGTTAACCGTGCACGTTCGTCGAAGGCAGGAAATTCTCCAGGTTGCCGTTCCGGCTCCCAACCAACGAATACCATTAAATCTACTCTCAATCTGGATCTTTGATGACATCGCGGAGGGTCCCGGGGTGGTATAATCCGATAGTACCGACTGCTAAGCCGACTTCCCCGCGGTCTTTGGCTCTGGTCCGCTAAACACTAGACCCGACCTGCGTCCGTCTTCTCTCCGTCCAGGTGAGCGACGCACTTGAAACCTCGTTCCAGCTCATGGTTTTCTCAGCAAGCTGTACGTAAGGGCTTGCCAAGCCTGATTTTTCCTGGTAGGTAGTCCCCCTAGCACACAGTATAGAAAGTAAATTCCCAAGAAGCAGGGCTGATGACCCCAAGGCCCCAACAGAGACCCCTTTCGTCATTCTCCCTCGAGCACCTATATCCCCTCTATCAAGTGCTTCGACAGGAGTCATGATCGCACTCATGCCTTCTGAATCTACAAATTCATCTCCAGGTTAGTCATCCCCATTGTGAGAAGCTTCCTTGGTCGCTAAACGCTTTCCTAGGGGTGAGTTATTGGTATGGGAATGGCTTACCAAATGGATCGGAAATATCGCCACAGGAGGGTATGAACCCTCGCATGATGCGTCGAGCTTCTGAGGCGATGATTCCATCACACATATTCCACAAGTAAGTTAAATTCTGTACTTCGAGTAGTGCTCTCTTAGACTGGTTCTTGCTCTTTTTCGATATGAGTCGCACGTGCACCTAAAGAGCTCCGTTTGACTTCTCTCCACACATCCTATCTCGAGATATGGCTATCCTCTCTTTCCGGACTTCAACACCGAAGCCAAATGGACTTTTTCCGCGTTGTGGGTGGCGTCTATCCCCTCCCACGCCAGTAGGACGTTGGCCAGGGATCGCGGGAACCAGTGGGCCATTCCGGAAGAAAGCAATTATCAATCTCGTCCACCAAACAATCACCATGGTGTTGGAACCTCACGCTCAGAAAAGTTCCTACCTAGCGACAGCCTTTTCTTCCTCTGTCGACCGATATTTGCATCCCCATGGCTCAGACCAAAAGATGGGTGCATGTAGGGCACCCGGAACCTTGTGGACTCATCCGCTTTATTCCGGTTAACTTTGAGGCAGCCAGGGTATCGCCTACTGGATTTACAAGTTTCGTGCCCGGAGCGGGGTTGAATAAAGCCGAAGAGGTTCCACGCCTGACGGCACTTGCCAGCCAACACCATAGAGATATCTAGAGCTCAATGAAGGTTATCATGCGAGCTCGAATTCAGCTGACATGAGCAAAGCCAGGAACCCAATCCTTGGGATCATAGTCTAGACCCGTTTCACCTCGACACTTCACAATCAACTCTTTCCCTCCGACCGCAGGTTTCATCAGTGTTGGGAGCGAATGCAACCCACAAGGCACCTCTAGCTCCAAAGCAGGGCCTTGAGGGCTCTCTTTCTGGCTCAAGATCTCAGTACCAGTCTCCCATCTCTGGCACATATGCTCTGCGGACCCCTCGGGGAAAGATAACTTCGATCGCTTGTGAAAGCTGTAGGAAGAGGAAATCCAAGGTATGTGGCGATGAGCATAAGCGGTCGTCAAGACGTTCTCTAACCATCTCCTGTAGTGTGACGGTGTCCGCCCAAAGTGTAACACCTGCCAATCAAAGAACCTCTCATGTATGTATGACGTTGCCGAAGATGGCAAGACAACAACACAGTTGCGGGCTCATGTTAGGCGATTGGCAAAGGAGCTAGATGATATGAAGTCGATTGTTTCATTGTTGGCTATGGCTCCAGACCGAGTAACAGCTGCGAATTGGGCAAGCGAATTGGAAAAGAACGGGTTTGCACATCACACAGCTGAAGAGATCAAGAAATCCCTCCAAGTGAGTGTGTCTATACCTCTGCAATGGACCCATGAGCCGTTGAACTTATTTCATCTAGGATGTCCGCGACCAACAGCACCAGGCCTTGGAGCAAGAGTCTTTGGAAGCGACCGAAAGTGAGCCATATCCACAACCAATGCAAAGCCTGGCGACCTCATCGTATGGCGGATCATCGCGCGACGAAAGGTACCAAGTTAACATCATGTGACGTTGGAAGATGACTAACTCTTACCACAGCAGGGAGCAAAGTCTGTCTGCACTTGGATACCAACCTGATAATGCACTTGATGGCACTACTTCATTCATCTTTGATCCTTCCAGCGAATTAGGCAAATTCAGCTTCGACTGTGGGTTTTATCGCCGAACAAAACGAGAAATGCTTGCATCTGGATGGGATGAGGAACAGATATTCGGGCGACACGGGATAGACGTCGATACCATCCTGCTAGGATTTACGGACCCCCAAAATGGACAGCCGGTGTCTACTTGGGCATCCCGAACGGCCAACAAGCTTCTCCAGACAGCGCCTATACCACTACGTTTGGCTTCGGCATTTCTCTTGACTAAAATGATGCGAGTAGGTTCCTGAATTGAAGACCGTGGGTGTACTTGTATTAACATATCATAGTGGCTCATTTGGCCGACCGTGGAGAACATGAACGCCATGCCAGACTGGTTGATGCCTCTGTCAAGGCAAGACTGTTCGCCATTTGATATTCTGGTCGATCTTCTCCCATGGTAAGGTTTCACCCTTGGTTTTTCCTGATAACATTATTATTAATTTTGCTAGGCCACAACTTCGTCGGTTTCTCTACCAACACCCGGGTGAATTCGCAGTGGGTTCTTTCGTTGGATTTGTAGGATTAAATTGGATGTATGCTGATGACGCTTGCCACTATTGGGATATGGAGTCCGGCTGCACGCGGATGACGCCCCTGTTTGAGAATCATGTTTGCGATCTCAATAGTTGGACATTGGATTCCAAATCCTTGGAGATCATGCCTCAGCTCGAAGGTATGGTGCCAATCAAGCCATGATTCTTGAAGTGGATGGGGGGGTTTCTTTTTGGCTGTATTTCGATTGCCTTGAAGTAGTATTTTCCATCTCTTGTTGAATTTTTTGGCGTTTGGTTGCACGGAGAACTTGGGATAGGAAAAGTGCCAGAGGACTTTTCCCACCCACTGTATAATGGACCTTGTTTTCTTGCCTGTATAATAACATAAGAAGAGCACAAAAGAAGAAAATATATCACCGCCATGATTTAGCTTTGGAGAGGATATTACCTACCACCATCTCTTGCGAGCGGAGAGGTTGTTATATATTATCGTCTCAGCGCCCCCTCCCAGTGCTCACGGGAATAACCGGGTATAGCGTGATAATAGCAAGCGGAAGAGAACATCCGACACATCTTCATGATCACACTAGGACCCACTTCCCAGCTTTACGATCGCATCCTAGCCACACTTTATAGTTCCGCTTCCGATTCTAAGCCTACTGTGCTGTGTGACCGGCCTCTTAGTTGCCGTAGCCATATTCACCTAATTTCGACACCTCCACCAGTAGAGGATGGGATCTGTTGCACGCAATGGGGCTCTGGCGGATCATAGCAGAAAGTATCCCGAGCATGTGTTAATAATACCCATAAGGTAGCTTTCAGCTAGAAGGGTTGTTGGGCTATTTGATTGAAGTGCTCATTCGGTCCAATGGATTTCCATTGAAGTACTGCCATATTTTTTTGGGGAACACTACCTGTCCTCGAGGCGACGATATATATGTTGCCTTCCTCTAACTAATCATGAGGGCCGCCCATGCGAAATGGTAGCAGGTGATAAAAACTTGTGTATCGGATCCGTAGCTTCACACCAGCTTGGATCAGAAGCCTGAAACCCTCAACTATGCGCAGCCTTCACTTATATCTTAATACCGCTATCTATTTTCTAGACCGGTGTAGGGTTCGATTGATCCTTTCGGTCTATTGTTGGCGTTACTTGTAAGTTTGTAGATATCGGACATGCTTACTCTCACAGTGGTCTGATTATGCACTTTTTCACATTTACCGTTACACTGCCTGCTCGACCAGAGCCGCCGGGAGTCAGAAATAAGGTATGGATATTGATTGTGAGGAGCGAAGATGAAATTGCCCGATACAACGATTTGGACATAGTAATCCAGTGAACTTGACATTTAAAAAAGAATGAAACAAAAGTAGGTATCTTAACGCAAATACAGAGCAACCCAACAAAAACAATGGTATGGAAGTTAGAGGAAATGTGACAGTATCGCCACCACCACGATGCCCGGTGCAGAGTCCCAATGCAATCCCTTGAACTATCACCCTAATCAATGAAATAAGAACATAAGCTGCAAGGGTCAGCTTCAACGTCACAACGTCCACGATTCCTGATTTCACGCCTACAAACGTGCAGTATGCAGAGCACCTGTATCCTAAAATATCACCGGGTAACACGTCGAATCCAGATCGCACTTTCGCTTCCTGGGTCGGCATTTTCTCGTTTTCGATACGCGCGATGTAATCGCAAGCCAACATCATGTTCCTCCCTTCGAATTTCGGCCAATTCATCTTCGAACTCCTTCTTGCGCCTGTCTACTAATCTCATCCTCTTGAAATCAGTGATGAGCGGATTTGGTGGGGCCATATTATTCAGATCTTGCAGGAGCCGGAAGACGTTGGAGCGTCTAATGCGCAGATCTTCCATCTGGGCTTCGAGGGTGTCAACGTGATCAGCGGCTGAGATCTCTGTTGGAGGACGTGGGAGTGCTTTCTGTGTGTTAGTGGAGAAAGTGGAATCCGGTCGGGGAGATGGGGGATCCATGTTTATTTTGGCGGACGACACTGGCTTACGGGTCGGCACCTTGTCAGATGTGGCAATAGGGCGACGACGGTTGAGGACAGAGGGGGCGGCAGAAAGCGGGTCAGCTGGAACTCTAGAGACTGGCAATGGCGGCGGCGGTGAGGGTGGCGGAGACCTCTGGTACGTGGTACTTGTGTTGTATGTAGTCCAGGAAAAGCGACTCGTTGGCCCGTTGTCCTTACTCGATGTTGATCCGGGGGTGTCTTCGATTGATTTCCTCACAATCTTAGCATTTGGTAGAGTCGAATGATTGTTTCTTGAGCCAGAAGTCGACTCTTCTTGTTCATTCGTTCCACTAAATTTCTGTGGCTGTTTGTTTGTTGGTGTGATTGGGCTTGGATATGAATTCAACGCCTGATTTCCCGGGGTATGCGGTGACGTGGGAGATGCAAGACTTCTGGGAGGCGAGTTCCTTCCGACTTTGAGCGGAACAATGGGTTTAATGGGTTTCTCATGCGTGTCAAACTCGCTTAGATCGTCTCGTTGATCTGTGACGACTGCGGTATCAGCCACAAGGGGCACGCGTTTAACTGTAGCTGCAAGCGAATTTGGCACATTTTGATCAGACCTGGTAACTATTTTGGGCTCTGGTTGTCTTTGGAAGTTTAGCGGTTGATTAGTACGCTTGTCTTTGAAGGGTTTTACAATTTCGGCACGTCCGCTTGCGCGATCCCAAGGTTGTGGGGCCTTCGTGGTGGGAATAGCCGTGGGGGAGCGACCGGGACGATCACCACGTGATGCACTCTTTTTGGAGACGTCTTGCGGGCCGCTCACAGAAACTTGATATCCCATAGGTTGCCGTTGGGATGGCGGAGAAAGGGCTTCTTTTGCAAAAGTGAGAGGGCTAACTTGTTGAGGTTTGCCCCCGTTGCTAGATGTTGGCTCGCCTGAATACTCGTCCCATCGAACTTTGCTGTTGGGTGCTACTTTTCCTCCCCAGAACTTTTGCGTACTGACTGGTGCTTCATCCCGTAAGCCTGGTGGAGCCTTGCGGAGGACTGGGATGTTGCTTCCCGCTGGGCGTGGTGCGTCATCATAACGGCCTCGGTTTTCGTCTACAGGTGATACATCTCGCATCGAGCGAAAGCGGCGAGGCTGGTCTGGACGTCGCTGTTCCTGCTGGTCTGGTTCCGGAGAGCTAGGTGGCGAGACGTCCACGAAACCGGAGTGATCAGGACCCGTGTTCTCGAAATTGTTTCTCATGTCAGGTGATGGTTGAGAATAGAATGACGATACGGTCGGGACTTCTGAGGCTCTGTAGTCGCGCGGGTCATGTGGAGAGAGAGAGTTGCTAATCAGTATCAGTAAGCGGCCAGTGGGAAGGTACACTCGATGTGTTCACCTCCGAGCGAATACAGAAGAAGCTAACAAGGCAGCCGGACAGTTTCAGCCGGGAAATGAGGAAATGAGCTGCATGAAGCCTTACTGTCTTTGCCAAACAGCCCTTGGAGAAATATCCTGGACTGCTCGCTCGGAAGTGACAGCGTGGGGTAGGAAGGATGGGCTTACTATTGTGGAAAGGTCCCCGAGGTTGCCTCGGGGGGGTAGTTGGGACTTTGTACGTCGGAAACATTGGGAATGTGCTGAAGCTGATCTTCGTCATATGTTGTACCAACTAGCACAGGATTGCCAATTTGTTTGTCTCTCTCGCGTACATGACCATCGCGTACGTGGCCTTGCAGTCGTTTCCACATGATGAGGCCTGAATGAAACGCGGGTTAGCGAACGTGATATGTAAAGTTTTGTTGTAATTTCCGAGCAAATGTTCGACGGAACGGCGCGAAAGGCGCGACACAGTCCTATCGGCATATGAATGAAGAGGAAACGGGTCTAAGTGGGGGATCTCTGAGAAGGCAATGGTTGGGTGTCAACGCCAGCTTGAATCGGCTCGTGTGGTTGCGATCATGGGTTGTTCTGGACACAGAGGTGATACTGGCAAGGTCGCGACATGTTGCGCCTCTTCTGTAGCTACAAGAGGTAGACGAATGTATGAATGATGCCCAGGAGGCCACATAAGAAGAGCCATAGACAGAAGTTGAACGCAATAGTCAACGCAGATGCGCCATAGAAATACCGGTAGATAGCCAATGTAGGAAGGAAGAAGGGGACGATGAACAGGCCTGTGATGGTCCGCTTTTGGCGTCTGGGCAAGACCAGCCAACTACCAACATTGGGCGGCATGTCTAGGGGCAGAACAGGGTCCTGAGGCGGTGCAGGATCCTGAGGCAGCGAAGCGCAAGAAATGGTGTTTGTTGAGCATGAATATAAAGAAGATAGAAGTTGGGACATATACACTTGCAACAATATGGGGTGTCGAGAAAAAAAAGGAGATAGGAGGAGAGACGTTGAAGGAAAAGCTAATACATACCGACGACTGCGTAGTGAAGAAGGAGCCGGCGAAATGGTCTTGCTGATGTTTACGGCCTCCTGACGCACATGGGGAGACGGAGGGGGGCGAGACTAGGTGTTTTATCCCGAAGTTTGATGTGCGCGGGAGCTGGTGAGCGTTCCCTTCTCAGATTGTCGGTGGCGTGAATGCAGCAGCGCAGAGATGAAAGAGCGTGGAGAGAGAGCAGATTCGGGTAGTAAAGAAGACAGGCGAGCTCACGATACTCGACGGTACACGACTCCGAGCTGAAAGGAGCGGCGTCGTGAGACAGGCCTGCTCGGCAGACACGCGGGCAGGACAAGCGGCGAGGCGCAGCAGAAGAAACGCGATTGTGTAGGGCTGGCTGCTGATGTGCGTGGCGCGACGAGGGGGTTCTGCGGTCGGAGAGGCTCCAGAGCGCCTGCGACGGTTCGATGGAGTTGTCCAAGAGGTGGTGACGCTGTGGGGGCGTCGACGAATAAGACGCCGCTCATGGGCCCGAAATGAACGGCTCTGCTGCGTTTCAGGCGCCAAATGGGCGTTTCAGAGAGGGTTTGCGACGACGAGACCGCCGAGCGACGCGCGCGACAAGCACCCAGGCTCGCGATGGCCTCGTGGTGGGCGTGGTCATGTATTCAGGAATGTGTCGGGCACTATATCCATCCCCGACGCAGTGCCATGTCCGGTCGCTGTCGGCCTTCACTAGCGTGGTGTTGTGTCTGATGCCGTCAGCGCCCGCCCGAGCCGCATCTCGAGGTCAAGTGCTCCGCCAACATAACCACAC
>JAAZQE010000420.1:0-25439 GCA_013620735.1 Clavariopsis aquatica | reverse complement strand
ATTTCGCCGTGAGTGTGTGAAACGTTAAATAGGGTCAACGACGTGCTGGTAATTGATCTAGCCAACGCACACCTGCAACAGAGTAATATCGCAGCCGTAGAGTCACACTTACACACCACACCCTCGCAGCGACAACAGAACAAGCCCCGCTATTCCTTTCCCCACCACCATCCCGCCGCCCAATCGAAAACAGCCGACCCTCTCCCCTGCGCTATTCTCCATCCTATCTAGCCCCCAATCCCGCTTAGTCATGCGCCAAAAACTCTGCCCATACCTCGCGCCGCCCGCCGACCTTCCTTCTCTTCTTCACATAAAACTAAAACGAAAAACAAACCCTCCATATTCACTCTGCTTTCTCCTGTCAATGAGAACGATGGAGGGGAAAATGGAAGGGAAGAATGACCGATACTGTCGAACCGTCTGCTTACCCCCTTCTCTTCTTTGGCTTGCGGCCAGCGTGGAGCGAAGGTAAATACATTTGGATGGCACATACTGTGCTTCGCGGGGCGCCCTTTGCCTAAGGTAGCGCGCTAAGGAGATATCGTGGGGCGAGGAAACTCTTCCGGATGTGTGCATTAAGGAGAGGAGAGCATTGCGACTGGTTTTCGCCTTCCATCCCGAATTTTCGCATTTCAGCCAAGGCCTAACCGTTTTGCAATCACAATGCTGGCCCAAGCGTCTACTTCTCCATTGCTATCTATTGACCACGCTACCTCCTGTAGGCGACTTGCCTGCCTGTCATAAATAAATCAATGGCCATTGAAGGTGCTTGTTGGCGTTGGCTATCTCATTAAATGGTATACCCTCCAAGCCCTGCGAGAAATCAAACTGGTCTCTGCAACCAATGTTCCGTTGCAGACATAGAATTCACAAGATGATAAGTACAAGTCCGTACAAGAGTCCGCACAAATGTCCTCGTGGAGAGGACTACCAAAGTGTCTATTGAAAGATTCTCCGTAATTTTGTAGCTGAAATACAAAACTCCCTTCTTGTCCCCGAGACACTAGTTGCTAGAGGAAAGAAGTCACCCAGATAAGACGGCTCCAAAATCTTGCAAAGATACACGCCCGCATTGCAAAGAAAGAGCATGGTTAGTCTGTAGACCCAGAGGCAGGTCAGCGTCAATCTCCACAGCCCTTTATTTCATCTGCAAGCACTATTTTCAACCCCTGTTTCCCCCTACAGGATGCTAGCTGTCCCCGCACCCCTATTGCTTCCTAGGACCTTTCCTAGACGAACCACATAGACTCTTTGAGGCCAATTGCATTGTTCATCGCGAGAAGAGGGCCAATCTCCACCTTATTCTTGGAGGAGCCGGTAGACGACTGTTGCTCAGCTTTAGACTCCTTCTTGCCAGAGGAGACGGGGTTGTCGTTGAGATGAGCCCGCGAACGATCGGCTGCCAGGTGGGCATAGTAGACAGCGGGGTGAAGAGAAACCGGAGTGGTAGAGCGGACGTACTGGTACGAGTGCTCGAAGATGAACGACTGTAGCTCCATAGACTGCCATTCACCTTCGTTCAAAATGCATTGGTAGTGGATTGGCCGAGCGGTTCCCTTGATGGCACTGTGGGCACATAGATAGAAATCAAATTCGAAGGGGTGGGTGCAGCCCGTCTCGACGAGGGTGCCAGGGATGGGGTTGTCGTTGCGGTCACCCTTGCCCTTGTCGGGGAAGAAGCGAATATGATGACGCTTGCCAGCAATGACAACAGTGAACTTCGGGATTTCTTTACACCCAATGCGGCGAAAGACTTCTTTCATATCACGAACTTCTTCATCAAGGACAGCAGCATACTGGCCCTCAGAAACACCATCGCGGATGTATAAGATTCGCCGAGGAGGCTGGCCACGACCAACCAGTTGTATCCAGTTCTTGGACATGTCACCCATCTGCTCATGGATGTTCTGGGTTGTAACCATTTCAACACGGTTACCATTGGTCTGAACAGCTGCCCAGTACTTGGTGAAATGGGTATCGCAGGACATAGTAATAGCTGCGAAGGAGGCGGCAGCCTCAGAACCAGCACCAGGGGCCGGATGAGAGACGTCGGCACCAATAACCATAGTGGGAATGCTCGCAGATTTTGGGGCAAGCTTAGAAATGACTGCTGATTTAGCAACACAAGTAACACCTCCAAGCTTTGCGTTAATCTTAAGGCAAACATTGCTACCATCACCCCAAGTTAGCTGCAAGCACATAGAATCAGACTCTAGAGAGTACTTGCCTAATATATTGAGCTTGGTTAGCCATGATATGCTTGGCTTGCAAAACCTGAGAGGGTACACCAAATCGGATGTCGCACGACTTCTTGATACGACGGTACACATCAATATTGCGGTCGTTCACAATAAAGATGACTAATGAGGGTCGCATATTGTAATGGCTTTAAAAGTTAGTATCTAGAATATAGGAAGGCTTTTACTTTTACTTACTTGCCAGTGGCATTATAGGCCTTTGCAACTAGCTCACCACCGTCAGCTAAATTACCAGGGCCCATCCATGGATTCTTCCCAAACTTTGGGTGCGGCGTGATTCTGCCACCATGGCCCTCAAAGATTTTGACAAAGTTGTCAATGAAAGCCTTAACAGCCGGCTGGGGAGGCGAACCGCGACCCTGGATAACGCAAACACCCCAAGCCATGATCGGTTTCTCATTTGGAATAGCAAATTTACGACCATCGAGGCGCCAACGCCCCTGAGTAAGGTCATGAGGCTTAATAGTTGCTTCCCTACTACCAGAACCAAAGTGAACAATTGGAGACGGGAGAATGCGAGCCTTGACCTTAGAGGCGATGGGGTTAATTTTAACCTTGTAGTGTTTTAAGTACTTATCGTTCTCCCAGTCCAAAAGGCGAACACCTTGTTGCACTGCTGCCCACCGCTGAGATGGAAGAGTGACTGCAAACTTGATCATATTCGAGGTCTGAGTATCGCTCAACTTGGTATTGTACCGTTGATTTCCATCAATGACCAAGAACTCGATAGGAATGTAGACTGGACCCCCGCGGATCTTCTTGGTCATGCGGACGACTGGAAGCTTGGGCTTGCAAGAAATTCCATACTTGCTCTTGAAGTATTGAGCGATAGAGATCTTTCGAAGATCCTTGGTTTCAACTCCAGGACGCCGATCATTGGGATCGGGCATCATGGCCTCAGAGCAATCTTTTTCTATAATGGAATCGATGGTCCACTTTGTCGGCGCATCTTTGACGTGCATTGCAGTAACACCAACGCGACTAAAGCGACTAAGATCTTTCTTCAATTGGGAACGTTTCCAATCCTTCTTTGCGTCGAGGAAACGAGCGGAGAATTGGGGCTCGTTGCAGTTAAATACTTGTTGAATGGCACGAAGGACATCCTGGGCACGCCAGAATGTACCATTGGCGACATCCACATTGACGGATAGTGATTTTTCGAATTTATCGTTGAGGACTGGACGAAGGGATGCGAAGACACCTTTGAAAGCCTCAACGCCGCCACCAAGGTCGAAGCGCTGTTCACCACGCTGAAAGAAAGACTTCTTGATCTGTGTATAGTTTCGAGAAGGTTCCTCGCGCATGACGTGGTCGAGGAAGTTGATGGTATCGATGCAATCCGCGGACCAAGACACCTTGCCACCCAGAAATGCATTCAGATGAGCGAAATCAACTTGACGAGTCCACTTGATGTAGATAGTGTGCTTATTTGGTTTTTTGCGAGGCTCCTTCGCAGATTTCCCAGCGGCTACTGCCTGGTCAGCCTCTTCCTGGTCAAGGTCGACGGTGATCCGGGTCTCAGGACGGTCAAGTTTTATTCCAGACCTGTTTATAGTCAGTACATGCGTAATACTAGAACTAGTAGAATTTGGGTTTCTCTTTTACCAAGCCAACTTATTACCATCGTAGACCCATAGGTTAGTCGGTTCACCAAGGGCAGTCTTGACGGCGTTCGAATTCCAGATCTTCTTAATCAAGACACGTTTCGAACTATCAGTATCACCACCCCAAGCAATCTAGAGGCTCATTAGCACGTGTATGCTCACGATAGAAATATAGAAGAAGGTAAAGATACTTACATCATATTGATGGATGATGGTACTGGGTGCCTGGAGAACATTGAAGGTGTTGAGAGTTAAAGAGCATTCTCGGCCAAGATTGTTGAACTTCGCGGGCCGCTGTGGGAGATTATCTGGAATGGTGTACTTGTACGAGTTAGTCTCCAAATTGAATGGCGAAATTGGTTTATGTCATCCTAGATTCTAGTATAATGCTGGGTAACACGATGAGGAGAAGGGTGACGAGGTAGAAAGAAATTTAGCAAGTAGTAGTTCAGGGAATTAGAAGGGAATTGTGTGAGATTTGAAAATATAGATGGCAGGTTGAAGGAGGGTATCAGCGAGAGGGGCGAGAAATGGGAAGGTTAACTTACCCCACGCGCGACATACCAACCGGCCATGCCGAGGAAGTCAGAAATATTTCTAAGATCCGTCGGTTTGGAATAGTCGATCGGAGCGAGGCCGGAAATCTTGATTGGGCCCGGGTCTTTGTTTCCATCAAGACGAGGGATAGACTTGGGTGTGGAACACAGTGTGACATTGCGGCCAGAAAGGCCCGAGGACTGTTGGCTCTCCGATAAGTTAGATGAGTGCTTCTCCGTCTGAGCACGCTTCTTTGCTGGGCCGGCCATTGTGAAATCTATACCCGTGTCAGCGGTCCATATGTGAGTTACGATTGAAGGGTGTAGATCCGTTCGCTCAGAATGGGCGGGGACACAGAAACTGCTGCGGTGGGAGGGAAGAATGGGAGAGAAGTAACAGTGACGTACTTTAGCCGCGATATCAGCGCTTTTAGTGAGCTAGTGTGCCGGATTAACAAGAGGGAGATCTGACGAGAAGGCCGATGCTTATGAAGATGTGATGATCTGGCGGGATATTAGCAATGTGTGAAATGGCACGTACTAAGACGCGCACGTAGGTAAAGATGTGATGGTGAGAAGTACGAAAAGGTGAGCGGGAAGGGGAAGATGTGATTGAGACTCCGGAGATAAAAAAGGAAAGAGGTAGGTTAACAGGTAGGTAGAGTTGCGGGAGTAAGAAAGGGCTGGGTTGAAATGGTGTGACGGAGGCGAGTGACGCACAGTATCGATGTGTTTGACTTCTGGCTGAGTCTGACGATGGAGACCGACCGACACCGGGGCAGAGGATGAATTCGAATGGTGTATGTGGTAGTGGGAGATAGACAACCAAAGATCCTTTTTAAGAGGGGGACCTGTGAGTGTAAGAGCTGGTTGGTGGCGGCGATGGCGGTGTGGAGGGAAGGAAGGAAGGAAGGAAGGAAGGAGGGAGGGAGGGAGGCTGTAGGAGGAAAGGATTATATAGACAGGAGAGAGAAAGGAAAGTTGGGGATCGGACTGACAGGGCCGACGCTAGCACGGCTTGCTTTCTAACTGTCTGTGTAGGTCGCGGTCGAGCAGACGTACTTAGGTGAGATAGGATGGGTGAGAGAGAAGGGGCAATTGTGATTATCAGGACAAGGTCGTGAACATGCTTCAGAGGTAAGAGAAGCACCACACAACTCACAGAATGAAGGTGAGAAAATACAGACACTTGGAAAACACATGATTGACAGCCATGAGAGCCCATTTCTGATCCCCTGAGCAACTGTGCGGTATAGCATTAGGCTGACTGCCGCAAAATCTATGCATTTGCTCGATGTCTCACTCATTTGGCCGGACCATGGCCTTCTAGAAATGAAGAAAGGCTATGTTCTGATGCGCACATGATCGTGACTATATTCATAACAGACTGTGTGATTTCAGTCGGTTTGCCGAAGCAAACACTGCGTTGCAATGCCAGTCTCACTAGGTTTGTTACCTCACTCGTGTACCTACACTAATAGCGTTTAGTAGTGAATAATGCATTAAGGAGACAATTGTTTAGAGGAATATTCTGGCTATTCATGTAAGGAATTAGAAACCTTTGTGGGAGCTGCTACAAGGCTTTCTGGGCTTTTTCAATCTACTGAATCACTTGGTGAGATTGCCTTCATAGAAAATCAACTAGGTGAATTTTGAGTATCAAGCATCTATATAGGGAGAGGTGAGAGGAAAAGTTTTTCAATTTAAAATTATTCTCGGAAATATACATAGATAGCGTTCTGTGCATGAATTTTGAAAGATTAACCCCAACCAGATGTCGACATACACGCTTAACCCAATGTGAAATGTGACTTTCGCCATAAAGTCAAAGACACCAGAATCGGAATCAGAACGGTCCTCACCCAGATGCTGAGGCATGTTTGCGGAGTTCCACAATCGCAAAAAAAAAACAAGAAAATAACAGACGCCGGCCCATGCAATGTGATGGAAGCAAACCCCACCGATAAAATCAAGTCCGCAAGTCCGCGGCAAGGAGAGGCGTTAGTACAGTACAGCTATAGGACAAACTGGGGAGAATACTCCACCACAAGGCTTTTGGCCTTATTGGACAATGAGCTATTAGACTGTGTTGGAGATCATCGATAATAACCTACAAAGCGTGTTACTTAGCTAGTCCCTAATTTTCGAACGAGAGAATACATACCTTGCTGCGGCATACCATGTGGTGGCATAGATGGCTGTTGAGGGTGACCCCAGCCCACCTGTTGCGGCGGTGGTGCAGCCTGCATTGGTGGTTGCATTTGACCCTGACCTTGTGCTCGGGTTATATCTACGCCTTGCAGCAAAGCAACCATCTTCTCGGCGCTGAATCGCGTTTCCTTGTATGCATGTGCACCGGGAATGATGCCGAGAAGAAAGTTGATTTCTCGAGGCAGAGGTTGCGGCATTGGCGTTACAGGCATGTTGTTCACACCCTCGGAGGCTCGTGCTTGATTGCGGCGAGCTGCATCTAAACGTCGACCCGCTGCACCCTTGAGTGGTGACTCGCCACGTTCACTACGCATCATCTTCCGAGGCTGTGCAAGCTCACTATCCACCTCATCGAACGGTCGCTTAGGGGAGTTTGAGATTGGGAGAAGAGCAGGCGCGAGATGTGGTGAATTGATAATTCCAGGAGAAACAGCGCGCAGCTCCTGTACTTGTGGCGGTGGAGCAGGGGCTTCTTCCACCGTGGGCATAGCATTGAGCATTACGGGCCGCATCTGCGCCTTGGGTGAGACAATGGGTCGAATTGTCGTGGGGTCGAAGGACGTTGTCGAGAATCGTTGGGCGAATCGGAGGAGAAGAGGGTCTTCGGGGAAGAGATCGCTCATACGCTTCTCTAGCTTGACAATTTGGGCCAGTTCACCAAACTGAGATTCATACTCGTGGAAATAAACAAACAAGGGTTTGGCTCGGGCAATGTTGTCAGGGTTCTGGGTCAGGCGGTCGACCATTTTCTCAAATACTGCGCGTGCATCTGGGACAATCAATCAGGCATTGTCATTCTTGAGATGAGGGAGGAACTCACTGGTTGCATCATTTTGTTTCACAAGATGCTTGATATACTCCAAAGCAAACTGCTCGTCGTCGGGGAAGAGTTTCATACCACGGTCAAATATTTTCGTGGCAGCTGGATCTTGATATGAATGATGCTCAATGAGCGCACTAGCAACATAAGTGTCACTGAGCAGCTTCCCCCTCTTTCGGGCTTCAGCGAAAATGCCCCGAAATCCAGGAGGAGTCCCGGCGGGCGCATCCGGTCGTCCCTTACCTTGGATGCGGCGCATGGTTCGCATTAGTGCAATCCACGCATATGATATCGTCCTCTTCAGAGTCTGGATCTGCGCATTATAGCCCGCCGAAATAGCTTGCAACTGGACCTGCAGGGCCTCCTCTTTTTGCTTCGCCTGCTTCGCCACCTCGTCAGCCTCGTCATCTTCGTAGCCAGCGTACGTGTCGTTAGTGTTCTTGTTCAACTCTCGTGCGGCTTCCTCTGCGGCTTGCTGGGCGGCAAAATTCTCCTTCACACGAGTAATAGTGTGATCCTCGCGCTTTTTCGTCTGGTTGGTGAGTTCGTACAACGCATCTAGGACGGTATTGAAAGGCGCGCGGACAGCTTCTCCTTTCCGGAAGACTGCCCCCTCACCATCCTCGATCTCGAACGTAAGCTCGATTTGGTGTGCTTTTCGGAAAGCGAGGAGGCAGCTCTCCGGATTAGCCTCGATGCCTTTCGTGAGGAAGTCGTTTCCGTCCTTTTCTAAATCGTTCTGGAAACACCATTCAGCTGCCTCATACCATAACTCGGGCCAGAAGCGAAGTGCCATGAGTGCTTGTTTGTAGAGATAGATGACTCGCTGGTTATAAAGCGCCCGATCATCATCTTTGGCCATGAGTGGGTCGTCTTTCTCCCATTGTAACCAATTCTTCCATAACCTAACCTGTGTCATATACTGGTCGTAGCCATCGAAACCTTGGACTGGTGGAAGCTTGGGCAGTGTGGTCCGGACGACACCTTTGGTAATGTTGTCGAGCACATTGATGGCACTTCGAGCTGTCATGTAAGAGGACGATTTCTCTTGAAGGTATTTTCGGCCCTGGTGTGGGGTTAGTCATTCATGTGCTGTCCAATATTTTCACCATTCTTACAGTGGCTTTGTTCAACCCTAGTTCGAATCTGTCGTATTCCCTCCAAATTTCCAAAGTAGCTCCCGTCGGAACTGCAATCGCGCGCTGGAAAACTTTTCTTAGTGTGTCCATCTTTTGCATGTCCTGCCAATTGCTGCCCCCTAAAACGCCTGGTCCTGACTTAATGAACTCGATGTACTCTAGCCATATCTTTCCACAATTGAAGTCAATACCGACGTTGTTTAGGACAAAATCATATACTTGGGTGATGATCTGACGAGCCTGACTAGCATTCTCTTGTGTCAAAGGGTTGCGACGACGGATGTAATTGATATAGGTTGTCCAGAGTGCGATATGGGGGCTTGTCAGGATCGATCGCTCGAATATCTGCTCGATTCTGCCAAATTCGTCAAGGTCCGATTCCATATTCACATACTCAACCCATTGTTCGGCCTGAGGCAAATCAGCAGGGTTCACTTATTTTCAACAATGGGACCTACGGCTGATGGGAACACTTTGAAGAATCGGTCGTAAACAGCTCGAGCTTCGTCATACTTGTGCCGCCTACGATATTCTTCAATTAGACTTAACCATGCTTCAATGTCACCACGAGGATCTTCAGTGATTCTGTCTTCGAATATACCGACACGATCTTGTGCGAGACGTGGCTTCGGAACAGATGCTGTGCTGGGAGTCACTACAGCGGCTGATGTTTGTGCTGCACTGACACTGAAAAGATCTGGAGCACCTGGCTTAGTAGTAGCTGGGACAGGAGTACTTCCATTGGGAACAGCAGAAGCAAGAATGGGAGCAGTGTCATTGACAGTGACGAGAGTAGAAGAAGAAGCACCATGATTCCCCTGATCTTGTGCACTATGTAATGGTACAGTTTGTGAGGGTTGTATTGTGTTTGGAGTGTGTGTAAGAGAACGCTGCGGTGAATCTGAAACCCCAGCTGCGTTCAGCAACTCAGAACCGACCGCCACTGGTCTCAAAACGGGCTCCTCATCCTCTTCGTCTTCGCTCTCGACGACAAACCCACCCATTGTGCGAGGCTGCTTTGAGGGAGTCGGTGCAGCGGCTGCAGCTGGCGCGACATCGCCAGATTGAGGCTTTAGGGCGTCGTTGATCGTTGGTAAGGGGCTGTTTGTGGTAGACTCTGGCATTGATGCAGACTGTTCGGATGGCGAACGCACATCCTGTGCTGGATACGATGAGAATGTGGCAGACGGATCATACTCCTCCTCATCCTCGTCTGTGGGCTGGGCGCCAGCCATGTTAGAGTAGTCGCCGGCAGGATCATATTCTTTCTGCGACTCGAGGAAGGCAAGTTCTGGGTCCACGTCTGCCATGGCTGCGACGGGCGGAGGAAAGGAAAAAATCTGTAGTGGAGATGGAGTCAGGCATAGTGTTGCGGAGAAGGTGGAGCTGTTGAGCTTACTATGCGCGTGTAGGCAGAAGGGCTTCAGTGACAATATATTGTGGATGTTGGATTTATCTACGCGGTTAGTGGTGAGATGAAGCGATAGGAAAGGGTTTTGTTTGGCAAGCGACGTGTAGTTGTGGAAGATGCGCGCAGAGTGAATGAAAGGGCGTTCAGTCTCGGAATGGTCCACGGGCTTGGCGATGTGACCCGAGCTTCTTCAACTCGACGTTGCTTCACGGTTGACGTTTCTAAATAGGAACAGCTTCAGCGTTCACCAGCGGCACCACATTCACTTTGCTCACGCGCGATGGAACTTTGAACTAGATCGAATCTTTAAAGAATCTATCTAAGTGATCATACCTTGTACCCGAACAGGCGACACGGCATATCACATCTCCGCCTGGGGCGCATTCAGAGACTCATCAACCTTCGCACTTCACATCCACGGCAGCAGCCATGAACCCGCACATCTCCCTCCCGCGACCAACGGGCGGACCTTCTAATTTCGGTGGCACAACACCCTCAAGTCGGAATGAAGGCCTTCGGATGCCACGCTTCTTCAAGCGACTATTCAAGTTTCCACAGATGGACTTCGAGATGGCCATATGGGAAATGACAAGCTTAATAATAGCACCGAAGAAGGTGTTTAGGTCCATATACTACCACGTAGGTAGCAGACGCAAGACCATACTTTCTTGGAGACAATACTAACCCTGGCGCAGAAACGTAATACACCCGCTGGTGCCTCCGTTGCGAACTCCATGTCTGGCTTCGAAGTATACAAGGTCACTAACATAAACCAGAAACCAAAAACACATGGCACCGTCCCGACCCGTCCTTCACATACCTCCTCTCATTCTTCCTGCTCCTCACAAGTCTCGCCTGGGGTCTGGCTTATGCTGATGGCTTTCCGCAAACCCTTCGGATAACACTTGTGTTCATCTTCATCCATTTCCTCCTCCTCTCCCTCCTAATCGCAACACTTTTCTATTTTCTCGTTGGACGACTCCTCGGTCCCGGCGTACGCGGTCTCCCTGGCCGGCGAAGACAGGGCCTCTTCGGAAACCTAGGAGAAGAAGGAGAGGGCGGGAACGAGCTAGAATTTGGCTACTGTTGGGACGTTGCAATACGCGCATTTGTTCCTATCTGGGTGTTCCTTTACGTGATCCAATTTTTGTGCATGCCCGTCGTGGCTACAAACCACTGGTAAGCCATCACTCCCAGCTTCGAAACTAAAAGCACACTCTCACTAGAAGACTACAGGCTCTCCATCCTCCTCAGCAATACACTTTACCTCATAGCGCTAAACTACTATTTCATCATAACCTTTCTCGGCTACAATGCGCTCCCGTTCCTCCACCACACCGAACTTCTCCTGGTTCCTATCGCTATAACAACGATTTTTTGGTTTATCTCATTATTTGGCTTAAATCTGAGTAGACATCTGGCGCCAGTTCTTTGGGCAAGCGCAAAGCTTCGGAAAGTCGTATAAGCACGTAGTGGGCACGTGAGCGGACACGAGGATAAGGATTTGTACGATATGCATCGGAAGTTTGATAGCGATGAAGACGACGTGTATTGTAGACAGTACGAAAGAAAGGTGCTGGAAAGGCGTATTGGCGCACTTTGAGCTGATGGGAGCCTCCCTCCCGTTGAGTGTTTACTGGTTCCAGCATTTAAAGCGAACTTGGGCCATCATCCTTCATATTACTTGGCGTTAATGAATTCAACGCATTTGAAATTGAAGATCATTCTCCCTAGAGCGGATATAGCATGCTTTAACAGAGTACAATGGTCATCCGGAATATCTACAACTAACCTACAAGATGAATATATTTGGTAGGGGAGGAAACAGAAAGTGGAGAACATATATCCCCACGCCAATTTGGTCTTGCTGGGGTCTAACTCTACGTGTAGTGGTACATAACTTACAAAAATCTCTTCTCACTTTTTTCTTCAAGACACTGGATCTTATCGCCGACTTTGAAGTCGTCCCAGCCATCAAACCCGATACCACACTCAGTGTCTTTGCGCATTTGATCGACGTCTTTCTTCTGGTTCTTGAGAGATATCATGGTGCCTAGATGATATTAGCAAAGCTTAAATTTCAATAAGAATATAGCGTACCCTCAAACACACTCTCATCATTGCGCAGAACTTTGACCTTAGAATGATTCGAGATGACACCGTTCCGGACCTTGGAGCCTGCAACTTTCATTTTCTTTCTACCGCCGAGACTGATCTCGAAGACTGCTGCGACTTCCGCCTCACCTACAACGCGCTGTGTAATTTTCGGGCCAAGCTTCTCACTCAGCAGTGCCTTGACGTTCTCCACGACGCGGTATATGATATTCGAATCTAGAATTTTAACGCCCTTCTCCGCAGCCAAAGCAGCAATGTGGTTAGGAATGATGGTGTTGAAATTCACAATGTGTCCCGAGGCGACAGCCGCATGCTCGATGTCAAATTCTGATGGCGGCCCAACACCGTGTCGTAGAATGCGTGTTCCAACCTCGCCATTCCCGATGCTGGATATTGAGTCGATAACCGCCTCCACTGATCCTGAGACATCACCTTTGACAATGAAACTAACGATCTCCGGACCAGATTCTGTCTCAGGCACAACCTCGTCTAGGGGCTCCTCGCCTGCCTTGGCAGCTTTGGTAGCTGCTTCTTCGACTTCGCGACGCTCAGCTTCCAAGCGACGATGCTCGTTGATGGCTTCTACATCCTTAGCCATTTTCTCTCTTTCGAGTTTTTCAGATCGAATCTCCGCAACAGAAGCGGCCTGGTGTTCGTCAACTGCCTGCAGGGCTTCGTCGCCTGCCATAGGCTGCTCGCGCCAGCCGTCGACTTCGACGGGTAAACCAGGACCGATCTCCTTGACTACAACACCAGCCTCATTTCTTAATGTTCTGACACGAGCCCAGGTAGTACCGGCTACTAGCAGATCGCCCGGACGTAGTGTGCCGTTGCGGATGAGAACAGTAGCGACCTTTCCAGACCTCTTCGTAGACCCTTCGAGTACCCATCCTTCTGCATTGGCCTGTGGATCCGCGCGGTGATCAAGCATTTCGGAAAGTGTCGAGATAGCTTCTTCTAGGTCAGGAATACCTTGGCCAGTCTTGCCACTTACGCATACAGTTTGCACGTCACCACCGAAGTCTTCAATTTCAATGCCATGGCGACCGAGATCAAGTTTCACGGCGTCTGGATCTGCTTGTTGTTTATCGATCTTGTTGATGGCAACGATAATAGGTACTCTAGCTGTTTGGGCATGCTTGATAGCTTCCACGGTCTGTGGCATAACAGAATCATCGGCTGCAACAACTAATACAACAATATCGGTTACATTTGCTCCGCGAGCACGCATAGTTTCGAAAGCAGAGTGACCGGGTGTGTCTAGAAACGTGATCTTCTTCCCAGATGCTAGAGGAACACTAAAGGCGCCGATGTGTTGGGTGATGCCTCCAAACTCGGAGGCGGCGATACTAGAGTTGCGGATGAAATCTAGAATAGTAGTTTTTCCATGATCAACATGACCCATGATGGTAACAACGGGTGGTCTACATGGTAGCTCGGCATACTCCTCTGGAGATAGGGGGGGGGCCGGGTAGAGATCACCATCCTCTTCCGCACATTGAATAAATGGTTCGAAGTTGTATTCCTGGGCAATGAGACCAGCATGCTCAGCGTTAAGGATATGGTCATTTTGCACTTCCTCAAAGCCAAGCTCTTCGAGTTTTGTAACGAAATCCTCTACGCGTAGTTTTAGCATAGAGGCAAGATTAGTGACACTGATGTACTCTGGAAGATAGATTGGAGTCGGCTCGGGCTTAGACAACTGCGCTGCTTTCTTTGCTTCTTTCCGTTGTCGCTTTCGCTCGAGTTTGCTGATAACTCGGTCATCCTCATCTTCCTCGCCCCAATTCACTCGGCCACGAGCTCTGCGATCGACTTGTCCTCGACGACGTTCTGGCTCGCGAGCTTCGGAAGCTGGTGTATCGTCATCCATTATGAAGCGGTTCCTCCTCCTTTCAAGCCCAGCATCTTTCCGGCGTTTTTGTTCCACCTCATATTCTTCTAATTCAGGTGTTTGTATGCTTTCCATTCGCGAACCTGATCTCTGTATCCATGTCTCCGCAGCTGACGAAAGGCCTTCGATTTCCCGAGTTTGCTGCGATCTTTGCTGCACTTTCTCGGGCATGCGAGATGGCCATGGCTGTCGGAATTGCTCTGACATATAAAACGACTCCCTAACAATAGGTTTTTGTACACAATCCTGACTCCGGTGATCTACACCCCCGCAGTGTAGACATTTGGTCTCGGTATTTATTTTCCTTGTCAGGGGGGTGTACAGCTTAGTGGGCGCTTCCCTGACCGTACTTTCCCCCAATAATCGAGCAAGCTCGTCCTTATCTAATTTCTGAATTGGAGACTCTGTTCCGGGGAGCAACGGCTCAATTTTATTCACAACAGGGATTGAGGTACTAGAGAAGATATGATCTTCATGGCCTGCATTTCTTCGCCTCAGATGGGCGGCTGAACTAAATTTTGGTATGTCCACTACGGGAGGCCTTGAATCCATGTTCACATTCCAACGATCTGCGGAAGGAATTTTTGCTATTGGAGGTGTATTATGCTCGATTTTCCTGAAAGGCGCATATCTATCATTACTCCGATTGCGTCCAGGTCCCGCAATGATTCCACCTTGGCGGATGGGTTGCTCACGTTGTGCGTGTTGGGCATACTGGAATTTCCGGGGAGGTAGGGGCTGCTGAGAGTATTCGAATGACCGAGAAGGCAGTGTCTGTCGAGGTTGGGATGATTGGGTAGGCAGAGCCTGTCGAGGCGGAGGTGTTCGTGGGGAAATTGGCTGTCGGGTGGGAAGGGTTTGTCGACTAGGGAGAGGTTGTCTAGAAGGAAGAGGCTGGCGCATTGGTAGAGGTTTTCGAGGAGGTATACCACCCTGCGATTGAGGGGCATACACCCTATGCACCTGGCTTATCGGCCTCGCCGAGGCATCCTCCCTGTAGACCTGAGCTTCGGAAGCATACTGTGGAGCTTTGCTAGACGAATTGAGATATCTCTTTTGCGGCAATGCTGTGAATGGTGAGAATATTGAATCGATCCGCTCTGCAACTGTGAGTTGTCGGGAGGCGCAGAAAACGCAGATATTGCGGGTTGAGGATGCCTGGACAGATGTCAGAAACTAGCCTCTCGAAAATCAATTGATTTAGGCCTTTACCCGAAGCACGCGAGATTTCCGCATGGTCTCTAGTGTGTAGGTGTATGTGGTAGATTGAAGGTTCCCTAGGCGTGACACAAAAAATCTGAGGTCTTGACGAAAGCCATCTTTAGATCTCAATCGGCTGATCCCGGTCGCTTGGAACAGTCTGATTACTAATACGCACAGCCACATACGTGGCGCAAGCGACATTTGAACTTCATCTCTCCTGCAGTCATCACGGTAGCTGAGCCTTATATTTAGCCCCTGGCATGCTTATTATCCACATTCAGCATATTATATAAGCCTGGAATCATGCGAGGTGATGCGTTGAACAAGCGTGTGCGGTTATATTTCTTATTATTAGCATGAGTCTCACCCCTCACGTTTCTTTCATACGTCAAACTTGAGTCAAGGTTCGTATCAAACCACCATCTGTTCATTCAAGAAACACATATAAAGATCCTTCCCTTCCTACATCAACATCTCTGCTTCAATAAAAGTTTTGCAACTATCGATGGCCTCATCTCATTTGTTTCGCCTCCCCCTCATTCTACGTCAAAAGATCTATTCATATTTACTTGCCCCGCACCCCGAAGAAGATGTGACCACCATCAACTATAGCCTTGAGTGGCCTTTCCTTCAAAATCCAAGAAATTCAACGTTTACCCCACATCAACTTGATCTATGCAGATGCCCACAGCAGCACCCGCGCCCCAGCAACATACCCACGGAAGATCACATATACACTCGCTATATATGTCAAGGGCCAGTTGTTCGTTTTACTCGCAGCACTGGGGATTTATGGCTACTCATGGCACCAAATGGTCCCTTCAACATACTTCGCCCAGCCTCAAACACTGAACTGCAACAACGACCTTCTGCGTCCATTGTCTTGGTCAACAGGCTCATCTATAAGGAAGCGTTGCCCTTTCTATACAGCTATCGCAACTTTCTCTTCCTTACTGGACCATGTCCTCGTGGCCGTTACCAAGCATACGCCACCGAGATATGGCTATCCCGATTGAGTCCTTATGCGAGAGAACAAGTTACAAGTCTTAGCCTTATTTGCCAGGTTTGGGAAGAAGACTGTCAACATCGTAATTTTGTCCAGGCATATACATCCCTGGCCCTGTGCATACTCGAGAATACGCCGAATTGTCGTAACTTGTGCCTAAATCATCTGTCAGATCAGATACCGTTATATCCTTTTGGTCTGCTTTTCCGAAGAAAAGGAATGAGCATTTTCACGAAACGAAACCTCGTAGATGGGAAGGTGTCCGAATACCATGATCTTTCCTCTTTTCAAAAAGAATATAACCCCCAAACTTACAAAGATACGAGGCAGAAAGGTCTCGAGAACTTACAACATTGTGGGTTGTCTGATGGTCCCACTGTCGTAGAAGAGAACATTTATGCAGAAGATATTAAAGCCGATGAATCAAGCACAGAAAATCTAGGGGGTCTGCGACCCCTCGAAAAAAGCAAAGCTCGGGAAGTGTTTGGTAACGATTGGGTGCTAGCTGGATTGAGTCCGACAGGGTCGAATAGTGAACTTGAATCAGACCACTGGGAGATGATTTGAGACATGTACTAGAAACTTGCACATGCACTTATCTCGTTAACGCAGTTAATAGCTATGGGTCATTAAAGCCCCGAAACAATCGGATATTGGTTGAATATGTGTGAGACAGCATTTGAGTTCCGATTTACTTTACTCGCTAAAATTATCTCTGATGCTCTGAAAGTCAGCAAAATGTAAGCATATTGCGTTGGTCATTAGCCATCCAAATACGACATCAATACGAAGGACCATACATTTGAGAAAAGCAGTAAAAGGCCGGAAGAAGCTTAAGATGGGCATCGGCTCATTTTCAAGTGCATGGATCTCGCAAATATCTGCGTTGTTTTTAACTCATTTCCTTATTCCTGTACTGCCGCATTGTATGGAGCCTGAATAAGCCGAAGTATCTGACATCATGAGGCTAGAGTATGAGCTGGTAAAAGCCATTCTTACAGTTAGTGTATCCGAACTATAAATACCTAAAATTCTACCGGGGACGGGGGGTAATAGTTCATTTGCTTGATCACGTTGCACCTAGCTAGATATTACCTTCTTGATGCCTAGTCTCTATAAATCTGCAAAATCGAGTTTCGCTACAGGGGCCGTAATGGAGCCAAGCATACTCAAGATGGCGCTTTTGTCTATTTTATACATATCTCTAGTAGGATTTCCGTTTTGTCTAGTTTTTCCTCAATTATATAGATAACAGCCGAGGTGACGAGAGCACGTATAAGTACACAATCACGAAAGATTCACACCCTATACGTTCCCAGTTGAAGTAGCTGGTAGCTGCTGGTAGCTTGCTGTGCAAGCGAGTGTGGAATTTAAAGAGGTGAAGCGCTCGTGTAGGGAGGAAGCATCTTCGTTTTCTGTGAGGATGCCTGATGACAGCTAGGCTACGTCGAGTCTAATCAGTCACCGGCAACTACACAGTATGTGTACCGTCACATACAGAGCATTATCTTTCCTTGAACCTTCTTGATGTGGGACGGCGACCATCCGGTATAGATCGGCCATGTAAATGCTGAGAATGAAATTACTTTGGCCTTTTTAATATGAGGCGCAGCACAGGTTGACCACCTGCAACTCTTTAGCCTTGCTGTAGTTGTTTAACCTTTAGCTTTCTACCTCTCTCATTGGGGTTTTGCCTAAATTATACTGTTCTTTTCTCTTCTCCCTGCACTCTCATATGTGACCGCCATCTGTTACTGAATTTTTATAAAATGTAGCATAACTATCCTCCTAGGCGTCTTTCTTCCCCTCCTCATCACCTCGAACTTTCCTTTCCCACTCCTCCACTAGATCCTTATAATCCTTGGGTCCATACCCTGTGAAACACTCCCTCCCCCAATGCCTTCCAATCCACCATCCTTTCCTCTTCCCCTCCAATCCCAAATCGCCCAGTAACCGGTCGAAGTATGGTAGCGAATCAAACACTAAGTCGGGAAATTTGTTACCGTAGCCCATTGCGTTCCTCAAACGACAGTATTCCGTATCGCGGTACGTCTCATATTCAATCTGGGCAGGCGACAGGTTCGGCAGCGTGAGTGTGCCGTCTAAATACGCGGTGAGCCACAGTGATTGAAGATATGCGCAGGAGGCGTTTCCCAGGGACATCAGTGCACCTGCAAAGCCGATTGACCGTCGGTGGAGATCAGAAGGGGGTACGAGGAAGCGGTACAAGCGGTAAGGTTGCTGGTTGGCATCATTGCCCTGCGTATATCTAAGCTTTGGATCGGGGTGGTGGAGTCTGCTTGTGTCTCTTTCTTTAAGATATGGAAAATTCGTGTACAGTTCCGTTTCTACTTTTTTCACAAGAGTGTGATTGCTAATTTCTGGGCTGTTCGTTGTAGGTAGACCAAGGGATTTCTCGAGACCTGGTGGTTGGAATGTCAGAGTGTTGCTGTGTTTCCAACCTGTGGCACAGACCACAGCATCGGCCTCCAGCTTCGTCCCGCCTTTCAATATCACTTCTGTACCCTCCCCAAGCCTATCAACTTCCTCAACAATTACTTTGATTTTGCCTTCCCGCACCAAATCAAGGAAATTCGTAGGATAATTGAGAATGCTCAACGCATTGCCAACCTCGAAAGCATCCCTCCATGGCCTCAACTTCTTTGTCTCGGGGTGTTCATTCAACTTATTTAGTTGCACAACGTCATCTCCCAAAATCCCCCAAAATGCACCGCAGATTTTACGGCCCAGCCATGTCCCATGGAAAAAACGTCGGACAAGGCCTTCAAAGCCTGATGTCTCAGCCCAAGGGCAGGGTGACATGAATCCGAAGAACCGTGTGAACACGAGCTTTTCGAGCCAAAGACCCAGAGGTGTGACATATGGTGGCGACATCCAGACGGGCCCATTGCCGGAGGGTCGAATCAACATTGTAGCGGTTGAAGATGCCTGTGTGGCGCAAGCGTATGCAATATCCCATGCAGATTTTCCACCGCCGATGATGAGTGTGTGCGTTTGTGGTCTGACGATGGCGGGGAAATGTGTCGGGAAGTCGTGGGAATGAATGACTAGAGGAGAGAAGTTGGGAGATGTGGTGTATTTCGGCATAGAGGGCTGATTAGCTAAGCCGGTTGCGAGAATCAATTTGGCAGTGTTGATCGTGAAAGGCTGCTTTTGGGTCTCCTTCGTTGAGATGCAGTGCAACACCCACCCATCCTCAACATGCTCTACTATCTCAACTTTTGTGTGTAATCTGATGCAATTTTCAATACCATTTTCTTCGACCATAGCATTTAAGTACTCGGCAACTTTTGAAGCAGGAACATGCTCCCCTTTCTTCACCCCGAATTTCTTTTCGTCCATGGGGAAATCCGGGTTTTCGTACATGCCCCATAGGTTGTTGGTTTTCAACCCTGGGAAGATGCGTGGTGGCGCCCATGGACCACCGATTGAAGATGCGGAGTCGAGGACGACGATCCGGGCTGTGGGATGCAGGCGGTGGTAGGTGACGGCAGCCGTGATGCCGTAGAAACCTTAAGAAATTATGAGAGATAGATAGGAGAATCGAAACTAAAATTAACGGATATCGAGGAACACAATTGATGACGTGGAGAGACAAGCAAACTCAAATGGCCCACGAACAATGCTCATCGTGAGTCAAATCGTGCACATGGCAGAATTCATCACAAAAAAATTACGTACCAGCGCCGACAACAATCAAATCGACATCCTCCATTATTCTCGACAATGAAAATATTCCCAGATCACCTTTTATGGTCGGATTGAAATATTGATTGAACGAGGTTGATGCGGTCCACCCAGAAGCTCAGATACTTTTGCTTGTAGTTGAAATAGAATGACGAGGCTGTTGGCGGGGTTGACGTTAGAACAAAGTTAGGATGAGGGCGCTGACGGGCTAAATATAGGCGCCTGTCTTATTTTTTTAAGAGGGTCTTCGGTACATTCGGGTCGTCTGATTGGAAAGTGAGCCTCTCTATGGCGCTAGCGTGTGGCTAGCATAGAGAAGGGAGTTCTCGCCAAAACTCAAGCGATATAGAAATTACAAGGAAACCAAGTTAAAAGTAGGATGTAATGCCTCTTATCGAAGAGAATATAGGAGTATTCGAAATTCAGGGATATCAATGAATTTTTCACTTATAGCTGGGCGTGAAATAATGCCGGATATTTAGAAAGTTAAAGTACTAGACTCGTGAGTTTGCTGTTCTGACTACTAACTACAAATATCAAGGTCTTCATCATACCTGGAAATAATTATAAATATTTATCACTCAAAGATGTAAGTAAAAATATGATATTAATTGATCCTCTTCCCCCAGCGTTCATAAACCACTAATCCTAGCTCTCGTCGTGAGTCTCAGGCGCAAACCAACTAAAGAAAGGAAAATTTACTCTTGGGCAATGTTTTCATAACCACTGACCTACTATAAAGGATGAAATCAATCAATATTATAGTGATTTCAGCGAGAAATAACTTTGCAGGTTCTTAAGGGGTGTTCAGGTGAAAAATCTTCAAGAAGGTCAAGGTTGAATGATAGCCTAACATGAACCGTGATAAAAGTGTGATTTCAGCTGACACTCGTTATCAAATGCGGTTGTTGGTATTCTCAAATTTTCAACATCATGCTGACACTGTCTAAGTGTCTGCTTTTCTAGGCTGATTGGACCATAGGCTCGGGGTTTGGTGATTTGATAGATGTTTGGAGTCCATTGTATCTCCGTTAGAGGAATGTGATATCGATGCAAAAACTTTGAGCAATTTTTGATTTTTTGATCTATATTGACGATCTCAAAACTGCTCAGAAAATGGTATTGTATGTGATGGTGACCAGACGGATCTGGTTCTCCACAACTTTTTTCAATTCTCTGGATTAATACGTCATTAGTAAGGCCACTAGAGGAGCTGACGAACTTGAATCGTCTATTAGGCATTTTGTGAAGAGAATACCGTATACATACCCCCAGGTGAGAGGAATATTCCTCATAAGGCCTCGCGACCGTCGAACTGAGGTAGCTCACCACATAGATCTCACCACTTTTCGAGATTTCATCTTTCATAAAAGTTTCTACGTCTAGGAGCTCTCCAAATTGCCATCATTCACCAATCTTGTTACTACAGCAAACACGACCACAATTGAACCACTCAACCTAACATCACAACGAAGCTCACCTTCTTCATGATGCTCCATTCCGCTTTCCTTATCACTACATTCGCGGGTACTGCTCTTGGTAGACTCTCAGATGTCAACTATAATCCTCAGTGTTGGAGTGGCTGCTAGGTAAATCTCGATGACTGCTCAAAGGTATGTCATCCGGCCACGCCCTCACGTGAATATAAATATGACGACCTTACTAGATGAAGCATGGCGACCAAACTTTGTTTGCTATCAGTATTACAGAGTACATTTAAGTCTTCGGGATTGTAGACAACATGGGTTTTCGGACAGGATATGCTAATGGTAGGGTACATATTGTAAAGTGCGTACTTTCTGAGGCTAGGCGTCGCCGAAGCTGATGTATCTACTCGAGTGGGCCCATGCTAACATTTGGTTTCACTAGAACTTGATATTAAAGCGTCAATTCCCCCCAGAAAGGGACGCGCAGATGAGGTATTACGATAGGAGAACATACAAAGAATTTCAATAAGTGAATGAATGACAAATTCCGGGCCCGAGAAAAATTCTTATGGCACTCAAAACGTAATGGTCGCCATTACCCATTACGGTGTTTGCTATTGCTACAAATCATATACTACATTACATCATGGTTTCTTCCTCTTCATATGCTTAGTTAATGATGCACTCACAACCCTCGCGCTTTCAAAAACTCAGTAATCTCTGCTACATGATGACCCTATTTGAATGTTAGTAGCCAAGTTCTCCCATGTTCTGCCAATTTGCTTACCTTGACAACCACATGTGATGTCAACTGGTTGATCTTGACCTCGTCATTCTGTTTATTCAAAAATACCCTTAATTCATCCCGCAGCGCAGACAGGTCGCCAGTGAGTTTCCGAATTGTAGTCAAATGTAAGTTACCCCCACGCTTGAAGTCAGTGTAGATTGGGTAGTTATGGCTGTGCGAGCGGCTGATGTGGTATTTCGGGGGGGGAAGAGCAATTGTAGTGGGTGTTGGGGTACTTGATATTGGAGTCCTGGGTTTCAAGTGCCGAGACTTCATCATCTTTGCTTTAGAACTCTTGGTAGTCTCGGGGAAGGGGGAGCCTGTGTTTACTGATGCATCTTTAGCTGTTCTTGAGAATTGGGTAGGCGTATATGGCTTCATCCGTCTCGTTTGAAGGTCGGGTTTTAGTATTGGGTTTTTCGCGTCCAGGCTAGCCCGTGGGATCTTTGGGGGTGTTGAGGGGGTTTTAGCGATGGAATTCGAGGGCGTAGGATGTATTGCGGCGGTCGGTAGAGGCGCGACGGTGTGGGGATTCGATACCTCGGGCTCTGTATTGCTATAAGTAATTATACATATGATCAGTGTAGCGTCTATAACCACTTACGACCAACACGTAGTCTGGTTGCGGTGGAGAAGCGGAAGAGCTGTTTTGATGCGGAGGTTCTTGAGACTGCCAATGGCCTCAGGAATGAATAGAGAGGCTGCAATCGGGACATGGTGAGTCCTACTAATGTGAAATGTGAGCTGTGAATTTAAAAAAAGGAGGAGGTTCTTCTACTGGCGACGATGAGGTGGATGCAAGCTTTGCGATGTCTGCGGGCTTTCAACACCAAAAAGTTGGCGTTGCAGGGGTCCTCGCTACGCACAGTCATTTTTCCTCTCCGTCGTGGACACCCCGCCCACGCAAAAATCGATCGGCAACTCTCCACCACCAACGCGCCCACTGCACGCCTACTCTCCTCTCTGCAAGAGACTTGCGAACGTGCACAACCACCCAGTATGGCGGACACCAACGAAACCGAGAGCGTGAACATCGCCGAGAAATACAACCTCCTCCCCAAGCTCATGCCCAACCTCGACCGTCACCTCATCTACCCGCTACTCAACTTCTCCAGTGACGAGGATGGCGAGCAACCGCTCGAGCAAAAGAAGCTCCTCCTCGAACTCCTCAAGCCAACCAACATGACCGACTTTGTGGGCCAGCTGTACCAGGAGATTCATGATCTGGACGAGATGCCAGACGAGTACAAGAAGAAGCGGGACGAGGTACTGAAGCGGAGGGACCAACTAGAGGAAGACACAAGCAAGATCTCTGCGCTACTAGATGACGAGAACGTGGTCACGAACCTGCGCAGCGACAAAGTGCAGAATTTGGCATACCTGAAAGAGAATCACGGCGTGACGGTTGAAATGGTCAACCAGCTCTACGAGTTTGGCTCATTTCAGTATAGCTGTGGTGTCTACCCGCATGCTGCTGAGCTGCTGTACCGATTCCGGGTCCTGGTATGCTACCGTGATGTATAGACAGTGAGAACTGCATGATGCTAACGAAGAATAGACCACAGACAACGATAAAGAGCGCGAAGCCAACTGGGGTAAGCTGGCCTGCGAGATTCTCTCTGTAAACTGGGATTCCGCAATGGAAGAGATCAACAAGATCAAGGAAAACATTGAAACCCGTCTCTACAGCAACCCACTCGCACAACTGCACCACCGCACCTGGTTGATCCACTGGTCACTGTTCCCCCTCTTCAACTACGACTCTGCTCGCGAGTCGCTCACCGACATGCTCTTCACCCCCCAATATATCAACACTATCCAAACAAATTGCCCATGGATCCTGCGTTACCTGGCTGCAGCAGTCATCACAAACAGGAACAAGACCCGGAACTCAAATCAGTATCAGAGGCAACTCAAGGATCTTATCCGTATTGTGCGACAAGAAGGCTACGAGTACAACGATCCTGTAACCGACTTCATCAAGGCGCTGTACATTGACTTTGACTTTGAGGAGGCGCAGAAGAAACTCAGTGAGACTGAGGAGATTCTCAAAAACGATTTCTTCCTGCTCGGGGCTGCTGATTCCTTTGTCGATTCGGCACGCCATCTTATCTCGGAATCTTACTGCAAGATCCACCAACGCATAGACATCAAGTGCGTACTTCCTGACAGCATTTCCACGTTCATGGAGATATATGCTAACCTCAAAACAGAGACCTCTCAACCCGCCTCGGCCTTTCACAAGACGAAGGCGAGAAGTGGATTGTCAACCTCATCCGTGACACTCGTGTCGATGCGAAGATCGATTACCAGGCCGGCACTGTTGTCATGAACCATCCTCCGTCATCTGTCTATCAGCAGGTCATTGAGCGGACCAAGGGTGGATTCTTCAGGACACAGGTCCTGAGTGCTGCGGTAGCTAAATAATGACCAGCAAACAATTAGCAACATGAAATGATTCTGCTTCTGGGGATGGGGGGATGTGGGTGCACAATTCGAACGCACGTAATCTGATAGCTGGTATCAGAAGACATAGGGTCATTGATTCCCGCGCGAGACGGTCTCGCATCATTCATGGGTTCGGGGCGTCCACTGTTCAAGTTATGTGATGGATTTGAGGTGGTCCTCGGTGCAGTGAGGTATAGCATAGAAGATTTCTGCTGGCTTGATATAGACGATGCTAGCTATTCAGCACACCTGTAATTTACAGAAGGAAAAGGCTCGAATTGAATTTCAAAAGCTTATATTCAACTTGGTGTAAGCGTTAAGACGTCGAAAGTGAAAGAGGGAAGAGCCGCACGCCTTTACACATGTTCAGATATAGCCTCCTCCATGATTCTAACACTTTCAATACTAGGTATTATGAGGTATTACAAGGTATATTGCAAGTTTGTACACAGGAGGAAGAACGCAGAGGCAAAAGATATTAATATCTCGTTGTAGAGAATAACAAAATGGCTGTACTCGAGCATCGTCGGAGCAGACCTATATTTTACCAGCTTGAGCTGGTGAAGTAGCAACCAGGATAAGGTCCACGTCTCCAGCGTAATTGTTACATGTCACTGCGTGGATGGAGCAGAAGTTTCTATTCGGAGGTTTGTAGTGCTGTTGAGCAAGCTCGGAAATGATCGGGAACATTCCGGTAGCGGTTGCAGGTGGGGGGAAGACATGGGCACCACTTTCCTAGAGCTGGTCCTCGCCCAGCAAGATTTGAGACGGGGAAAGGAGGAAGTGAAGCGCTAGAAAATTGGCTCTTATCTCTTGCTTATCTTGCTTGTGTGTTTCTTTGTACACTAGGTTTTCGGGGAGGGTTGTTGGAG